>CAJHQP010001067.1:0-133542 GCA_905132765.1 Moricandia arvensis
GTTTGGCCTCCCTGCTGGTGGACCAATCACCTTGCCATTCGATTCGGTTTTCTTGGAGTATCTCATTAAATTGGTTGAACAAAGAATGGATGGAGATACAGAAAAGGCTTTGTTAATGTCAATCTCCAGTGCTAGATGTTCTTCTTTGCATTGTTCTTTGGAACTACAAGAACAACAAAGTAGTATTACTCAACAATTGCTTGTATTTTAGAGTCTCTATGCAAGAAAGAGACAAACCAATTTGTAAATATTTTATTGTCAAGTGATACTGAATTACAAAAAAAAAAAAGACTTGACTACTCTGTTCTCTTTACAGTAATTGAAAACTGACATTAAGAGAAAACATAAGAGCATAATTTAAACATACAGTAGAAGGAGTGATGAGACAACTTTTAGACACCTAAAATTTTGACTTCTGCACAAGTTAACACAAGGAAACCTTGATCATTTCTCTAAAGCTAGAGCATGTCATAGGGATGGGTTCTTTCTCAAGCAATAAGAAAAGTAACATATCTGATTACTAGAGAGGCAGTACTGCCCACTTTGTCCAACTTCACAGATTACATGGATACAAGCTAACATCCCTTCTTGAAGAATGGCCAATCTAGATATATGATGATCTCGAACTTAGCACTAAGGTATTACTTGAGGTTTACAAGCTGCAAGTGCAATCTAATGGCGATGAGAGCATGACGTATGTCTTACCATTCAGATAGTTTGGCGGAATTTAAAATCTCTTATATTCAATAAATAAACAAGATGATAGTTTGTCCGTCCAGGGACACATCTTGTGTCAAAGCAAAAGGGTCAGTACTTAGTATATATAACAATGGCTGGAGAGCTGAAGCAAAGACCAGGAGAAGGTTGCGTTAAATGCATCCATGATGATAGTTTCCTGCCGTTGGATAATTATGTGTTAATCAGATGGATAGCAGAGCTACCTCAGGATCATGATGGGCAAAGCTTGATAACAAAATCTCATTAGCTTCTCTCAATATAAACTGAGAGAGACTATATGATTTTAATCAATATAAAATCACAAAATCTTTAACACAAAATAGAAGCAATGACAGATCAATGTAGCCACCAGTCCAAGGTTCTACAACAACTGCGAACGCATTCAAATGAGAAGCCACTTCATTGTCCAAGAGACCAACCCAAGTGATAACTAAGAACAATCCAATTACCTTGCACAAGAACAATACAAAGACACAAATGATACGAGACAATATATCAATTAGGCTAAAAATTGTACAAGACACAACACAAGTGATACACATATGCATTATCAACAGGTATGTGCAAAGATTAACCAGAGAACATAGCAAATAACTTATTCTGCAGAAGTAGATCATACTGTGTGTCAGTAAAACTTTTTCATTGTTTGTATGATATAAAGCTAAACTATTTCAAGAAAATGTAAAACTTTAGCATGGTCAGCTGAGTCGCTGGCAAGAAAATCTAAGGACCTACATGCTCTTCGCCTTTGATTCACTAGCACATGTCTTTCTTTGTATATATCTCTCTGCTCATTAATTGTAACCACATACTTTGTCCTTGATTTCACTAAAGATTTGTTGTCCCCTATTCATTACTTGGCCTATTATTTTTGTGACTCACATTTGATATAGCTGATTGATCTACTAACCAACCTTGGACCTTTATGCCAACAAATAGAGCTGTATAGAAACATGAGTTTGGATTTATTTGGCTTCTCTTATGTTGTATATGTAACAGCATCCTCTCGCATTCTCCATCAGCGTCTTACCCACATGACCATGTCTTCCCACCAAAAGTTGTTTAGTCCACAAGTTGATTTTCAGACAACTGATTTTACAAACTTGGGACCCTTATGATCACAGAGAGTAGAAACATAAGAACGTGTTGTGTCTGCTTAGGCTGATCTGGAGCTTATCACGAATCCTCTATGAACCTAACATCTCCCCTTCTATATAATGAAGCAAACTTCATACCATTCTTCATCAGTCACACCTTGCATTAATTCAAAGAGTTCTGCAACACAGCAAACATCTAGCATCTTTTTTACTTTCTGATTTGCAAGCTTTCCCAAAAAAATGATGATGAACACAAAGAAGCTAATCAAGATGTTCAAGAAATGGCAAAAACGAGCAGCCCTCCACAGGAAAAGGATCTCATTTCAAAGATCAAGTGTTACTACTAGCTCAACCGCTGCAGAGAAGGGCTGTTTTGTTGTATACACAGCCGATAAAACCCGATTTGCTTTTCCATTAAGTTACCTGAGCAACTCTGTTTTTTAAGAGCTCTTGAAGATATCTGAAGAAGAGTTTGGCCTCCAGACTGGTGGTCCAATCACCTTGCCATTCGATTCGATTTTCTTGAAGTATCTAATCAAATTGGTCCAAGGACGAATGGATGAAGACACAGAAAAAGCTTTGCTAATGTCAATCTCTAGTGCTAAGTGTTCTTTACAATGTTCTTTGCAACAACAAGAACAAAATACTCAACAAGTGCTTTTATTTTAGAGTTTCTAAAGAGAAGATAGATTTTTTTGTAAAGATTCAGATTTTTTTTGTATACCTAATACAACACACGAATTACTAATCTTCTCTGTTTGTAAAGAGAAACTGGATATGAAGTACGAAAAAACTTCCAGAATTGGGAATAATGGTAACATCAGATACTGAAGGTGTGAATAAAGAATTGTTTAAGAATAAGATCCATGTCTGAATTGAATAAAAAGCAAATAAATGAGACAATAAACTGCCAAAGAATCTACCTTTTGTCTTCCGTAAGAACATCTTTAGAAAAAAAACTCTTACAATTTTGGACAATACTTTCTACATGTACAAAGAGCAACGCCAAGAATATTGAGTTTGATAAAACCTGCCTTGAACTTCAAGCTATGAACTTTACAACTCTCTAATAAACCATTATTTTATTACCAGCAGCCTTAACAAGAAAAGAACAATGCAAGTTAGTATATAAATTAGTTTCATTGTATCTCGTTCCAAACATATAAACAAACCTAATTTCCCGCATTCTTCTCTTTTGTCTCTCTTCTCCTGTTTTTGTAGTTAAAAAAAAAAAACAAAGGGTGAAATGGCGGGTGAGCAAATGAAACCTGCTGCTTCTCTACTTCTGGTGTTGAACTTCTGCATGTATGTGATCGTCTTAGGGATTGGAGGATGGGCCATGAACCGAGCAATCGACCACGGCTTCGAAATAGGTAAGAACACGATCAAAATTTGAACTCATCTCCATCTACGATTGCTTGGTTATCAGTTTTGTTTTCTTCGAGTTTGTGTTGCTTTTCGCATGTATAGTTTGCTTTGTTCTTTTTAACTTATAACACTTCGGTTTGAAACAAGGCCCTGATCTCAAGCTGCCAGCACATTTCTCCCCAATTTATTTCCCGATGGGAAACGCAGCCACAGGATTCTTTGTGACATTCGCGTTGCTTGCGGGAGTAGTTGGTGCGGCTTCCACAATCTCAGGCCTTAGCCACATTCGTTCTTGGACCGTGGGAAGCTTACCTGCTGCAGCCGCAGCTGCAACTATTGCCTGGACCCTCACAGTCCTTGCTATGGGGTAAAATATAAACTATTTAAACCTATCTCTTGTTTCACAAGCAAGCACGTCATGTTTTGAGACATTGATGATATGACTAATCATACTTTCATCAACAGATTCGCCTGGAAAGAAATCGAGCTTCACGTGCGAAATGCAAAACTGGTGAGAATTTTCTCTATTCCTAAATCTTATTATAGATTCACTTTTGGAAAACCAATAATTATGGTTTCATGTTCCTCTCCTTTTTCATTGTAGAGAACCATGGAGGCGTTCTTGATCATACTCTCAGTCACACAGCTTCTTTACATCGCTGCTGTTCATGGCGTGAAGAGACCCTCCTAAGGGAACGGTGGCCTTTCGAGTTTCTTTCTACTTTACATGTTAATCATCCCAAAACTCGGGTTGAGTTGTGTGTGTTTGTGTGGTTTTATTTTTATAGCAAGCTGAACAAAAGCTTTAAGTTAGATTCATGCATTCTTTGTGTACAAAAGGCTCAGATCTTGTTTTGTGTGTCACTTTATGTACATGGAATAAAATCAAACTTTGAGGATTGAAATGGATCAGGCTTTCAACATTATATCTAACGAACTATATAGAGAGGATCAATGATAATTGTGGTAAGTGATAAGAAAAAATAGAGCTAGATTTAGTCATGATTCATGAATTGAAAATCCATTTAATGAACAAATGTACCCTGTTAAGGATGTTGGTCTTGTTCGTATGTTGCTAAAAGCTGCACACATTATTATCTATCAAAGACAATGTACAGAGAAGAGTGTACGGACCGTGAATCATGTTTTTTCAGTTGTCTTTGAGCTTTGGCTGTCATGCGCGTTCACCTTTATCTAGCTCCTGCTCTTCCGCAGCATAAGGCAGAGAAAACATGTTAATGAGACGGTTTAACATAGTAGACAATGTTGCTAAAGATTCAAAAATAAACAACAAAAGGATTTGATCCCTGATGGAGAGTGCATAGAAACCACAAGAATCTAATTCTGTTTTAGGAGATGAGTTTAGGCTAGCTGCCATTTTTTACAAGATATCGTAACAACCAAAACAAAGAACGCAGAAGTAATAATATATATCAAGAATTGCAAACAAGAAAAAGGAAAAAAAAAAACTCGACTTCGGGGAAAGTATTGTATTGTATAAACAGAATCAAACTTTTTGAGAACAAAAAATGTGAAAGACAAGGACGCAATTGTGCATTGGCATATAAACTTCAGATGCCTGGGAGACTATAATCTACTTGTAGCTTGACTGGAAATTTCTCGCTAGTAACATACCAATCAGGAGTTGTATTTATAAGAGAGCTTTTATTTTTGACATTTAGTTCCAAACAATTTCAGTAACAACTAAAGAATAACAAGCACAAGAAAAAAAAAATTGGAAAAACATCTCAGAGAAGGTTCTCAAAATGGATAATCTGATTGAAACTCTGAGCTAAACAATCTACGTAAGAGCCACTCACAATCCAAGATTCTAACTCCAAGAACCCTCTTACTAGACCATTCAGATGGTTAGAAGATTAAGTAAGTTTCAATGAAATAATAAGGAATACGAGGAAATCATCACAAGAAACAGGACATGGAAGATCATAGTAATTAGGAGCCGGAACCAGGTAAAGTATATCTAGCAAGAATCAATAAACCACGACTAACCTGTGTTTATCTATCAGATCCTGTCACTGCATCAAACAAACAGCAGCAGCTTAACCATGAAGTTCGAACGGCTGGTGGACCAGGTAACAAGAGACGCTGCATACATCACAGGACATTCAGCCAACTGAAAAGCGATGAATTTATATGTAAAATGATGCAAGAAGAAGAAAAGAGATGCTACCTTTTCCTCAGAGGACACTGGAGCTTTGGATTCTCTTACATTCTCTACTTTTCTGCTTGTTCTAGCAGCAGACCCTGGAAGAGTAACCACATTACCATTATCTTTCTCGAGTCCCCTAGATGGATACTCTTTCTTGTCATCAGACTTCTTTTTGACCAAATTTGAGTGTGTTGAGGTCACAGCAGGCTCGCTCTTTTCAGGAATCACTACTTTGGAGATGACAACAGGAGAGATCTCCTTGACACTAGCATCCTGACAAGCTACGTTTTTGGTAGCCTGAGTACTGTTTTCAGAGGGAATGGGTAACTTCTCAACAATAAGTTTCTTGTCATCAGTTCCTCTTTCAACTGCAATAGCATCTGACATCTCTGTAACAGTGTCATTCACCAAAGAAGATGGAACTTTTGTCCCAAATTCTCCATTTCCTTGAGAATCAGGGGTGCTCGAATTGTTATCATCACTTTCCCTACCATCTTGGCTTCCATTTTCATCATGTCCTTTCTCTTCAAAAAAGATTAAACAAATACTAAAAAAAAAAAAGTACTTCTCTCTTCCAAAAACAAATCATGTTACACTTCGTGGACAGTGTTGTGTTTCTTCATCAGTCAAGCTCAAGTTCATGCCAAGTTAATGAAAGTACTTAGCTCAAAACAGATAATCAAACAATTCTATAATACAGCAAACAATCAAATGATTAATCCGATTACCTAAATCCATCAACACCATTCAAGATGAATCTATCGAGCAATTACAATCGAGCGGGAGATAGAAGAAGCGTACCATGGAGGTTATCGCAATTGGACCCGTTGGTGTTCGTACTTGTTCCATTCGATTCATGTTGCTGCTGCTGCTGCTTCTTCTTCAACGCCTTTCTCTTCTTCGAACCTGGCGGCATGATCTATCGAAACGATGAAAGGAATTTTGAATGAATGTTTTCGTTCGCGTCAGTGTGAGTTGGTGTGTGTGTACTGTGGAGGAGTGAGTTCTTTTTGTCTCTACGCTGAATAAAGCAGAATCTCCCGTACAGAAAATAGATAAGGAGAGAGAGAGAGGAATCAACTTTTTTTATTCACTGATTTACCCTTCTAAATCATTCAAACATGCCAAATGAACTCTGTCATTATTTTTATTCAACCGTACAGAGCAAAAACTCTCAATATGGCATCGCAATAATAATATAGATTTTATTGGTAATAACAAAGTCAAATCTTTCAAATAGACATTTTTAAAAAATTTCTCAAAAAAATAAATTATTTTTGAAAAAATGACCAAAATATTTTTTTTATTTTTTAAAAAATTAATATTTTTTATTTATTTTTTTATTTTAAATTTTATCTCCAAAAATTCACCTCGTAACTCTAAATATAAGTCTAAATTAGTTAATTCAATAATATAAATATATATTTATATCTTTTAATAATGGTTATTTTGATCATTTTTTTTTTAAGATTATATTGATGACAAAAGCTTTTTCAGATTTATCTTAATATCTAATATAATAATAAGGATTTTAGTGGTAATAAATCACTAAGCAGTTTTAGATTTTACACTGTAAACATAAATCACTGGCACTCCTCACATTCACAATTAGGGGTGGCAATATATATGTAAAATTTGATTTAATCTATTATTTGTTTTGATTCAATCCCAAAAATTCGGATATCCGTAACTTTACGAATCAAATCAAATACTAAAATTCAATATCTGTTAAAGACGAAGCAAATCACAAATACTTATATTTTTAAAAACAGATATTCGATCTTATCCATTATATATATATATATATATAAAATTATATATAATTTTATATATCTATATTATTTTTAGTATTTTTATTCACTAAATTAATTATTTGGTTATCAAAATTTTAAAAGTATGTAATTTAAAAAAATTGTAATAAAGTATATTATCTTATGTTAAAGTTTTCTTTTTCTTTTAACGTTCTTTTAAGAAAGAGAAAAAATTTATTATCTTTTATCGGATTGACGGATCGATCCAAAAAAATATTGATTTTCTGGATCCGTAACACCAAATATCCAAAAAGTTACGAATTGAATTGAATCAAAAATTAATTATCCGTGTGGAACGAAACCGATGGATGATATCTTTAAAATTCTGGATATCTGCTCCTTGCCCACCCCTATAATCACAATATACTAATATTACTTTAGCTATTTACCATTTCAGAACCTATGGTTTAAAATCCGAATTTAAAAATGATCTACGACTATTACTTAATTTTGCAAACTGAAGTTAAAATATATTTAAAAAAAAACTTTGAGTTTGTGAAAGCAAAATCAGAACGTTCTTTTTTCTGTAAACTTATTTTTGATATACTTTAGCTTGGAGAACTAGTGCATCACATGACTAAACAGAATTCTTAGTCTTTGTATAGATATACAATTAAGAATTATAAAACGGTCTGAACACTATTAGCAATAGGACTTTGTCGTAGAGACAAGATAGAGACTTTTGTGAAGAGCATAATCATGGCTTACCACAAACATAAAGTCAAGACTCATAAACGTGTAATCCACCTGCCAAAAAAAATCCATAGTCCATGGCTACAAAAGAGAACACACCTGTGAGCACAGAGCCACAAACAACTTATTCTTCTCTCAGAACTTGCTTTCGCTTAACACATTGCAATAGCACGAGATGAGAGCCACAACATCATTACTTTCATTCAACCAGAAGATTATGCTGCATTGCAGGAAACTCCTGATCAGAATCACCAGTAGCCGTCCCAAACGCCACTACCGGCATTTGAAACTTCACAAGACTTCTTCTTCTTCAACATCATCATCAGGGAAGAAACCCACCAGAGTGGTTGCTTCGTTCTTCCTCCCCTTTCAAAAGAAGAAGAAGCAGAAGAAGGAGAAGATGAAGCAGCTTAACGAACACAGGAGTTTCTCCAATTCCATCAGTGATAAGAAGGCTGAAACAAGAAAGAAGGCATTCCCATCTAGTCTCAAGACGTCTTGCCTTGGTCAAGGTAAGGCTTATTCACAAAAAGTCTCACAAGATCACGATGCAACAAGAAACAGCACAAGCGCATTCCTTGCATGAATGACAACGCGAGATCATCTGTATTGCTTTTCAACTTGATCTGATGTTGATGCTGTCGGATCACTCAGTGTAGATATATTTTTTTTACACTAAGAATCTAGAATGTATCATGAATCAAAATCAAATTCTTTGTAGTGCAAATCTTTAATAATAATATACTGAAGAAAACTTTGAATTGGAATCAGAAATAAATAATGATTAAAGTACAAGAATCCAGATAATTTTCCAAACAGAAGAGAAAGATAGACAACAATGTTTTTTTTGTACATCTATCCCTAAAAGCACGGACCAATGGCTTCATTCCAATCCCCTCAACCTTGCGGCATAATCAAAACTCTAACCAGGTGAATATCCTTGGATCAGCTCTCTGCAACATCTCTCTTGTGTTATATGACCTAACATCAGTGGGTGAAAGTGAAAATGTACTCAACAAAGAATATGATTAATGAGCAAAAGCTAAACAAGTTTACACACTTTATGCATAAGCTAAAAGAAACCGTGACATAAAAAAGACTTTCTGCTACCCTCAAATAGCTGCAGAACTTTGAGAGCTGAGAAACTCGTGGTCAGGGCCTTAAAATTCCCCAAGATAAAAGCTTTCAATCAATCCTAATAGTAACATCGACATTATCCGACCATTGACCTCACCACATTACTTTTCATAATGACAGAGATTACCACAGCTAATTGGCTTACAGGGCCGGATCTAAGGTTTTGGGGCTTGGGACATTTTTAAGAACTTTAGTAAATGTTTTTTTCTTCACAATTTGGAGACCTATATCTATGTAAAAAACATCTAAAAATGTTGAGAGCCAAAACCAATGTTTCATTTGGTTGTGCCCAGATCCTGCCATGTTGGGTTATTACACTAAGGTTTTGTAATGTCCTAAACCATTAAACTAGAAACTTGTTTTATCACAAAATCAACCTTATTTTCTCTAATCATATCAACAAAATAAGGAACAGTTTCCGAATCAACACCTACCAAAACAACAGGGCAAAATCTCCAACGCAAAACCCACCTTCGTAACTATGAAGCTAAAAACCCTAACAATGAAGAAGCTCATGGCATACATTGGAGATGCAAACAAGAAAAGAGCGACCCAACGCAACAAATAAAGATGAGAAACCACATTACCATTTCCAACGAATGTGTAGGAGCTTGAGAGAAGTGAATCCATGGCCGTAACTGTGCAGAGAGATCTGATGGTCTTTAAACCCTAAAAGAGTGAGATTTACTGGCAATTTTAAGTAAAGTGAGCTCCTTTAAAGAGAGAGACAGATACAAAAGCACAGATATCGATACAAGTGTTGAGAAAGAGACTCGTTGCCGTTACGCGAGACGAGTCCAATGTCTCTCTTTGTTTTTGTCGCTCTTTATTCCCAATTAAATAAATAATTAATTAACTATCCCCGCGCATTTCTAAAGTAGGCTGTATATGGGCCTTTAATGAGCTAATACTGGGCTTTATGTCACGAGCAAATTTATCTCTCTCCAGCTCCGTCTACAACAGAAGACGGACTCGACGGAGCAAACGGCAACGTAACTGATCAGATCGTCGAGCAAGAGAGAGTGAGAAGAAAAAAATGGCGGTTGAGAGTTCTTCACTACCAGCGATTATGGCGGAAGAGGAGAATCTCGATCCTAACACCACGAGCCTTATCCGTATCGAGAAGCATGTTCCGGCGTCTAAGACTATCTGCAGCGGCGGCGCAGAAGGTCCCTCGAAGGAGAAGAAGATCATGTGCGGCGGAAAGAAATCGAAACTAACCCCCGTAATCCAACCTTCGCACTCCTTCCAGAACTCTTGGACCTTCTGGTTCGATAATCCTTCTTCGAAATCGAATCAAACCACATGGGGAAGCTCTTTGAGATCCTTATACACATTCGCTACCATCGAGGAGTTCTGGAGGTGAGATCTTACGTTGAATACATCTAACGTAATTAGCATAGAGATGCATTGATCTAAAAGCTCCATTAATAGAGTAGTCTTCTTGGATTTGCTTAAGTTTTGCACTGGAGAAGCCATATGTTGTATCTGTAGGTTTGCGTCAGAGATACTGAGTCAGCTGCTCATGATTGGATCCATCTAAGAAGCTAGATTGTTGTTTGTGTGCGTTTTAGGTTACTTGTATATCAAGGTAGGTTTTAAAGCGATGCTTGTGTGAACTACTTGATGCAGTCTTTACAATAACATGCATCCTCCAACCAAGTGGGTTCATGGAGCGGATCTCTACTGCTTCAAACACAAGATTGAACCTAAATGGGAAGATCCTGTTTGTGCTAATGGAGGAAAGTGGACTATGATGTTCCCTAAGGCTACACTGGAATCCAATTGGCTTAACACGGTATTGTAACTTTCAGGAGTTCATGTTAGTTTTCCTGAGGCCATGCTTGCTTGTTGGATCTATTTTGTGATTGTTTTTGTCTCTGTTACTTGTTTCTAGCTACTTGCGTTAGTTGGTGAGCAATTTGAGCAAGGAGATGAGATTTGCGGGGCAGTTTTGAATTTCAGAACGAGAGGGGATAAGATCTCTATTTGGACAAAGAACGCTGCAAATGAGAAGGCTCAGGTAAAGCATTGATGTTTATATGTACAAGGCTTGTTTTTGAGGAAACACAACATGTGAATGGTGGATATTCTGAGGTTCCTATGCGCTTAACCCAAAACTAATAGGGACGATAAGAGAATATAACCCTTGTTTGTTTTATAGAAAACACATAAAGTGGCTTGATTTTGGGAGTTTAATCTTCTGTTCTGTTAATATGAGATTTTTCTTTCGGGGATGATGATAACTTGTTGCTGTTTGCTGTAGCTAAGCATTGGGAAGCAGTGGAAGGAACTTCTTGGTTACACTGAAACAGTCGGATTCATATTTCATGTAAGTATAATTTCAACATCTTTGACTCTTTCTCTTAAAACTACATTGGTGTTTTGTGCTATTGTGACTTGTCCAATTTCTTTCTCAGGAGGACGCAAAGACTCTTGATCGTAATGCTAAACCTCAGTATACTGTATGAGTTTCAAGTTCTACTTTTCTCAGCTTCCTGGAAAGGAAAAGAAGACTCAAAAGGTAAGTCATATGAGAAAGTATATGACCTTTAGTTGCTTCTGATTCTGTCTTTCACTGTAAAAACATGCACATATTGGGGTTTGAAACTCACTTTCAAACTAGCAAAACTGGTGAAATGGGTTCTAATCAAATGTACTTGACTTTCGTTATTTTCATAAAGAAATAAAGTTTCTTACGTTATTGTTCTTTTCTTACGTACTTGTAATTTAGATTATTATTTTCTTATAGAATTTTGTGGTTTGTTTATTGGGTTTACATTTGCAAGAAATATGTATGATAGTGATTTTTGTCTTTTAAAAAGTTTTATTATAATAAATATAATTAGACATATAATTGTACATGAGATTGAGCTTATTTAGAACCATATTTCATAATATTTAAAATATACGTTGGTAGTGGTTAAATGCAACATTTTCTTACATGTTAAATGTCGTGAATGTATTCATCTCATGTATGTTTTTCTCACAAATAATTAGTATAACTTTTATTTTAAGAAGTTAGAAAGTTTTGTAACTGAATTAAAAGAGTTCGGCTTCTTCTTTCTTCTATTTTTCCATTATCTTTTTGTTTTACTCCGTTTAGTTACATCTCATTGTAGTTCTTTGTGCACGTTACGCTCGAACCAATAGGATGGAAATTATTAGTACTATGATTTTGTTTTAGTACTTACCATTTCCGATATTACTTGATCAAGTAAAAGAAAATAACCAAAACTATGTTTCAGGTGACCTTTTAAGTATTTGTTTTCTATCAGCCATGCCTTCTAAAATGCTACAACTCTTTGTTTTCTATCCATTTTCTAACATCAATGTCTTTCTGTTTGGTATTTTCTTATCAAGAAAAATCAAAACATTTTGTCAACCCCAATACCAGCCTAGTTCAGTCCAATCTAATCCATTTACCATAACCACCAAACAGTCATCAACCACCATATTGTTCTTCTCAATATTTGAAACAATGTTGATATGTATTGTTCAGTCTCAAACTCTAAAAGCGTACAAATGATGATATAGAGATGAAGAAGCATGAATTCAGTACATGGCTGCTGGTTTTCTTGGACGCATCAGTTAAAAAATGTGCAAAACAGAGGATTAGCTAGATTTGAAGGCCATGATCTAAGACAATCATTATTTCACTCTAGGTTATGGTTTCCAATTTATCAATGGAAATGACCAGTAAACCCACAAAACAAACAGCCCGAAAGCATTAAAAAGTAAATAAACTCCTATGAATCTTAAAAAAAACGCTGAGAAATTGTACCTTGAGCATGACAATTGATGACAGTCAAAAAGTGAGACAATCAACTTGATTATGTATTTCCCACTGCTACCACTGTTCTTCGCAAGTTGTTGTGACGTCGCAACTCCTTAATTTTGAAAGGTGCAAATGCCTCATGTGTATACTTGAAGACCACATAACCTTACTAACACTATTGATAAGAATAACTTATGCAATCAAGTATACCAGAACATATTCTATTTGGCTAGCAATGCACATAATATCCCATAATTAAAGACTGCCAGTCTCTCTCCAGCTCCCACATGTATTTAGTTATGCAAAGATGTTAACTCTGAATCACATTTGTTATTTTCAGGAAGGCAACAAACCAAAAGAGGAGAGAAGTGTCGCTTACCCTACATTTCCAAGAAGAATGAAAAGATTGCAAAGATCAGACTGTGGCATATTTAAAACATCTGCTATATATATGAGCACAATTCTTTCTTTTTGCAACATAGATAGCTCATTGGCTCCATCCAGCATGTATTTGTGTTAGACTTTAAGCTTCTTCACTAACTGGTCTGTTTTCTAATTTCTCAGGTGCAACTAAAGAAGGAGACTAACCTCAATTCATGATGTTGTTGGGTAGAGGAGTACTTGCAGTAAACCTGAAACATACAAACACACATATCTTAAGGAGCAACGTTGCAGGAGCTTTTGCTGCAGAAAGCATATGAATAATAAAGTTTAGAGACTCTCTTGACCTTAAATCGTAAAAACAGTTGAAAGCACTAACTAACTTGAACCGAAACTATTCAAAATAAAACAAAATGATTTACTGAATGTATAAATCATCAATCTGAAACAGGACTTATAAGACTAAAATCACCAAAAGGAGATAATAGACAGAGTAAACGTCTCTTGAAATGAAATAAATGATGCATATGCTTGAAGATGAGAACCCGATTAACCCAAAATCCATGATTATCACCACCAATGAAACTCTAGAATTTCACAGGAAAAATGGCTTGCATGAACGTTGATATGGGGTGAGGTGTTTTTTTTTTCTAAAAAAAACATTTGAGGAATGCAAAACATTCGTTCTCCATCTTCAGTCTCCGATATTACTCCAGTCAAACCGCGAAGACATGTTTTCTTACTCCTTTCTACTAAGCTACAGAAACATATAAATGCAGAGTCTCAGGGATATTTACCTTTGTTCCACCAACTCAAACTCGTGACTGGTATTTGGGATGGTGTCTTCTGCTATAGAACGTTTCCGGCACTGCAAAGACACGTTTCTCTACCACAAAAGTTAACACTGGCTCTGTCAAAGTAAAGATACTGAGTCACGGACACCAAACCCTGAGGTTTATTTCACCTGACAAAATAAAATGCAATGTGAAACAGGGAAAGCATCCAGAAGAGCACACCATTTTGGATTTGACAACGAAACTCAGGGTATAAGAATGAGGATTGTGAGATGGTGTTCAAGGTAAGAAGCCTTACCTTTATATAGGTGGAGATCTACCGCCTGCAAGAGAGACTGAATAAGTGTTTGAGGTTGTAGTTAGTCTAAAGAGTTAAGAAGGCCTTAATGGCGTTGAATTAATGAAACTTGTTACAGGTTAGAAGAGAAGAATCGAATACGAATTGCTCATGAAGACACGTGCGACCTTTCAGAACCTCTAATATTGGTTGACCTGTTCAGGGTTTGCAGGAATCAATGGCGACTTCTCGTCTAAAGGTAAAGTCTACTAATGGACTAAGTTTTTGATTGTTTTTCAGAGACCAAATCAAAGTCAAGCCCACAAATAATTAACTCGTAAAAACCATCAAAAAATCTAACCAAAGCGAGAATTATTTATAAGAGAGAAACACGTGACAGTTTCTCCTTACTCGAGTTTATGACATGGCAAGGGACGTGGATAACCTAAGAAGAAGAGAAACTCTATTTTATATAAATAGATTGTGACAGAAGAAACCGAAAAATCACATTAAAAACTACCCGAAACATTTCCGCAGCTGGTGTATGTATGTGTTACTAAAATAGACACTCAGAAAGTATCAAAACACTCGATGAAAGTCAAGATTTTAATCGAGGAACGAAGAAAATGAAATTAAGAAACTAATACCATACGTTACACAATTAACAAAATGGAGTTATTTAAAACTCAGTTATCAATTTTATTTCTTTTACAACATTTAACAGAGTGGGTGTTGAAGAAACACCATCCATCACAAAAACAAGAAACATTTTCCTGCTACCAAAAAAAACAAGAAGAAAAGGTATGTATCTTGGGACGTATTAAAAATACTACTGATACGGAAACTATCTTGTCACAACGAACTTCAGAGTTTTGGTTTTAAAAGAACCAAACCCCATTCTTTGATTTGATTTACAGAGAGAAGAGAGCAAAGAAGAAACTCTAGGAAAAAGAAATAACTCAAACGCAATGAGCGACAGAGAGAATTCAGAGATGGAAATAGAAGAGAATAAAGAAACTGATAGGGGAACAGAGTCGACATCCATGGAAGAAACTGAGGTAAACACCAAGAAACTAGTCTTGGTTTTACACCTTACAATACAGAATCTAGAGATAGAATTGTTGAGAGAAGTCAATGTCGCCATGGAAACAGAATCGAACTATGTACTTCTTGCCAAGAGTGATGTTTTGGTTTAAGGGCGTCGTTTTAATTTTGGATTCTCAGGGACAATATAAGGATTTGAGGACGAGTGAATCTGATGCTAGAACTGATTGGAGACACGAAAGAGATCCAAGATCGTCGGGAGAGAAGAGGGTAAAGAAACTGACCAAGAACTCACTAGTCTCTTCTTCTTTTACTGCCGGTTTATCATTATGCTGAAACAGAGTCTACACGAATTGGGTCAGTCTAGTGGGCATTCAGTTCGTACAGGTATAGCAGATTGTCGGTATTACCTGAAAAATGGTCGTTGTTTCTTTGGACGAAGTTGCAGATTCAATCATCCACCGGTGAGAACACAAAGAAAAAGTACTCACTGTGTCTAAGTTTCAAGATTTCCTTATGGTTTATAGTCTTTGAAACACCTTCCACAGAGAAATCAGATGGGAGATGATACGGTGCAACCGAGTGCGTATCAAGTTCGTCTAGGTGCAACAAATAGTGAACAGTATCTACAAACTGGGCAGTGTAGCTATGGAAGTAAATGCTGGTTCAATCATCCACGGGTGAGAAACAAAGAAAGATGTTTCTTTTTTCACTGATTCAAAGTGCAGAACTTCCTCATGGTTTAATGTCTTTGATGCAGCTTCCTGAGAGAAATCTGATGAGACATGAAATGGTGCAACCGAGTCCCTATCCAGGTGCAAGAGATTGTGAACAGTATCTACAAACTGGACAGTGTAGCTATGGACGTAACTGCCGATTCAATCATCCTTCTACTCATCTTGCACCGGTGAGAAAGAAAGCAAGTTATGTACTTTTTGGCTGAGTATAACTTGCAATTTAACTCATGATGGCCTTGAAACATCTTAAATAGGTGCTTCCGTAAAGGCTTAGCCGGCCGATTTGTAAGGTACTGATTAAATATGATTAGGTGCTGTAAGAAAAAAAACAGAGTTAAGCTCAGAGTTAAGCAAAAAAACAACTTGGTCAAGTTTTGTAACTTTCATTTGAGAGGTGGCAAGAATAAAAAATATAAGCAACTTCCTTTTCTACATTGCAGTTTTTTCAGAGAGGAAATCGTGAGTACGGCTCAGGTTGGAAGTTTACTCATTCAGTAAGAGGGGATGGTGTAGAACCTATGCGTCAGGTCGCGTTTACTACTATATTATTCTTCTCAGCTAAATGCAATAGACTTTAACTTTCTTCTCCATTTCATTTAACGTTTTCTTTTGATTTTGGTACTCAGGCTACAACTTGGGTTAGGAGATCTTATGAGATGAGATAAGGAACAGAGTCAAGCTCTAGGGTAGCTAAACTAAATGTGATCTTTACATGTTTACTGTTTTAAGTTTTTTTTTTTTTTTTTTTTGAGAAAGGGTTTGCTCTGTTTTAAGTTACTTATATGAGATATATGTTAATTCTCAGGCGAGAACTATTCTGGATTCTCCAGAGCAGAGAGGGAACATTGACTGCGGTCAAAGACGAGAGAGTAAGGAGGAACGAACACCGAGGGTAAAATAGACTGAAACAAGATCTGTTGTTTGCTGCAGATGAAACAGAGTTCAGAAGAATTTGAGATGAACACCTTGCTCTGTTTTCTTACTTATTCACAGGAGAGCCAAGCTCATGATCTGAAGGAACAGAAACAGAGGAAGAGGAAGGAGGAAACATTGAGAATTGATCAGGTCTTGGATTGTCTCATCAACATTTTCTCTCATTTGCATTTCTTGAAACATCGAATTCTCATGTGTGTTTTTTTTGTTCCGAGTTTTGTACAGATCAAAGCCACTCTTCAAGCCGATGAAGGAGGGATTCAAACAGAACAGAGATTGGAGGTAGAAACAAGACTCTTCGTTACTGTGATTACAAGGAGAATGGTTAACAAAATTGAATAAGACGACCTGACCATGTTCTTTTCCTGCAAGCTAGATACCAGAGAATCTACAAGAACAGGCAGATATGGAGAGGCAGAAGAGAGAGGCTCAAGAGAAAGCGGAGGAGGAACGTAGTAGATCATTAACAGAACGTGGATCAGCTCTGACAGTTTCTAGAAGATATTGGTATTGAGAGAAAGAGGGCGATGGGTTTTAAGAGGAAACAGAGTTATGAGACATACCAAAGAGAACTCTCAGGTTGTTTGGAACGCAAGAAAACGATATGTGTTGGGATGATTTAGGACAATCTTTTCGTAGTTTCAGTCTTGCGACTGTTTAGTGTTGTTGTGTTAGTTCGGTTGATCATTCACTAAAAAAAGATTACGTTTGAGCAAAATAATAGCTAATACTATTCCGAAAGGTAATCCAGTCAACTTCAATCACATTAGTTGGAAAGTGGTAGCAAAATAAATAGTAGCCAAGTATAATTCTTGTATGCTCGAAGTCTTGTAATTTTTTACTATGATAAATAAGCATATAAGTATTATGGAAGTTATGTTGACAAAAGAAAAAAGTATTATTGAAGTTATAAGTTCATGGGTTAATTTTTGTAATAATCAATTTTAAATTAAAAATATAAAATTGATTGTGACATTATTAATTTTCGTAGCATTGTTCCAGTGTCTTCCGGTTACATGCTTTCGCTATACAAATTACAAGTAAATAAATAAATTGAGATAGTAGAAAGGCGGTAGTGGATGCAAAGGAACCGATAATAATAAAATCGGTGAAAAGTGTAATGGCGGAAAGACACATCAGAAGAAGAAGTGATCGTGATGATTACGAAAAAAGCTGTGATCGTAGATACCAAAGAAACACTAATCTTGCATGCTCAAAGTCTTGTGTTTTTTTTACTAAGAGGAATAAGCATATAAGTATTATTAAAGTTTTCGAAAAAGGTATTATTGAAGTTATGTTGACCAGAAACAAGTAATATTGGAGTTATAAGTTCGTATATTAATTTGTGTAATAACCAATTTTAGAATCAAAATTAATAATATAGTATTGATTGTCAGATTATTAATTCTCATAGCATTTGTTCCATTTTTTTGGTTATAGTCTTTCTTTATACATGTTACATGTACATAAATGAACTGAAATAATAGAACGACGGTAGTGGATGCAAAGAAACCGTCTGTAATAAAATAAGAGGAATCAGTAATGGCGGAAGGACACAACAAAATAGTTCATTGAGCGTAAATAGCCAATCTTCTCTAGTTACCATATGTATCTAACATAATATTAAACAACATGAAAATAAAATTATAAGTAGGTTATGTGAAAATAACTCTTTCATCTTATAAGAATATACAAATAGAATTTAAATAGAATGGAACAAAGTAAATGACATAGTATATATTAAAGAAATTGTTAAATGGTTTTAAAAACTATAATCGGTATGTATTTGGCAAATAATATAGACCTATATTTAGTTGTTAAAAAAATATAGACCTATATTTACAGTTATGATATTGGGTTGTGATGGTGGTTACGAAGACATCAGTGGTGGTAGAAACAATTTATGTAGTGGATGTTATACATTTGGTGGTGGTCGTGGTGGCTACATGATGGTGTTTGATAATAGATGTTATAAAAGAGTTGTTAGTGATTACGGAAGAAGTGTGATATATGATTACGGAAAAAGAAGTATTAGTTGAAGAGGAGATAGTTAATTGGAGGAGGTGCCAATAAATACAAAAAAGTGAAAATTATGGATTTGATAGTGGTCGTGCTGGAGATACGATGCTGAAATCCGACAGTCGTGACGTTAATAGAGGAAGCGACGGTGGTGGTTGGTAAGTGAAAGGGAAGTTTTTAATCTTTTATTAACCGGATGTCAAGGGTAATATAATATATATTATGATAATAATGGATGCACTTTATTTTGGGTTAAATATATGAGTACTTTTTTAAGTTTTCCCTAAATTTATTGGTTTAAACTGATCTTTTTAAAATATAATGTATATTTTGGTGAAACAACTGATGAAAATAAATGCATGCATATACATTACGGCCATGTTTGTTTTTGTATTTAGTGCTTCATCTAGATGTAGCATCTCAAAATAACATCTAGATATTGCATCCACATGTTGCTCAATTTTATAGTTAATATTTCCATCCATATATTACATGTAGATGCTGAATTATTATTTTTATGTAATAATAGTATTTGAATATTCATAGTTAAAAAGATTGAAAAATGCATGACTACTATTTTAATAATGAACTAATTATAATATTTAAGTAAATATATCTAAAACTAATTTTGCATTTTGGTGGGAAACACGATTTTACAGTTTTTGCAAAAAAAAATTGTGGTTTTGTCAGAAAAATGATTTTGATTTTTTTCAAAAACATGATTTCTAGTTTCAATGGAAAACGCGATTTTGCAGTTTTGTGAAAAAATTTGATTTTGTGGTTTTGGTGAAAAACGCTAGTTTCATGTTTCGGTGGGAAAACTAGATTTCATGGTTTTGGCAATAAAACTAATCATACGGTTCTAGTGGGAAAAACGATATTCCAATTTTCGTGAAAATGCGATTTTACGGTTTTGATGGAAAAATGCCATTTTACAGTTTTCGTGGAAAAATAATAATTTATAGCTTTGAAGAGAAAATGTGATTTATATAAGTATGATGTTTTGTGTTTTCACATATTCTAACATAGTTCATTTTAGATTAATAAGTCTTCTTAGGTTAAAACACATTTATATGGAGTTTGAAGTATCAATAAAAGAATATACAAAGTAAATAATCGATCATTCCATCAATAAGTTCATTTCATGAAACATTTCTATGTATAATTCCCATTTGATGAAAATTTTTGAAAATGGGAAATAAAATTTTGGTTAAACCGAATGATGAAACTTAATGCAGTTCTCTTATTTTATTTGAATAAACTACGAAATACCTTTGTGTAAAGAAAGTCAATAATTTACTTCAGTCAACTCTCAATATTTATGACTTATTCATGGCAATTTAGTGATTGAAAAACTTACCCTAAATGTAAAAGGTCATAATTCAAGTCGTCTCAATATTATGTTGCAATAAAGTGATGAAAAACAAAATGCATCGGTGTATCTTTATTATTTTATGAATTCCATGTAATAGGAAACAACATAAGTGGAGGGGGTTAAAAGTATAAAATAACACAATAAATCATTTAGAGAGAATTTTAATCTTTTTTTTGTCTTGATCCAGAACTTTGATTTTGAAGGCGACTCAGCGAATTCTACTACTACTGTAAGTTTATTGTTTGTTATGAAATAATTCTATGTTCTAAGTGATTTTAGCATTCAATTCTTTTGTTGAAAAAATTCAATAACAATAGTTGACTGGATTACAAAAAACTATCAATTTGTGAAGAGATCGACATCTTATACGAACCCTTTTCACAAATCATCATACTTTGATTCTATATACTATGACATCTTTTGTATGAAAGTGAAAACAGGGAAGACATTGTATATGCATATATGACATCTACTTAATTACAAATATGTTATCTTGAAACATGAATCATTAGAGTTTTAATTGACAAATTTTAAAATGTTAAAGTTGGTTAAGGGTTCCATCTTATTAAGAATTTAGGATCGACGATCTATTTCCTTATGAAAAGTATCATATAGCAGCAGATGCACGTTAAACTAAGACTCAATTCTAGATCTTCCCTAAACAGAATGTGTGAAGCATATACTCCCCTCGGTTTAAAATTTACAACTTCAAACACACACAAAATCAATTTTATTGGTTATTACTTGTGAACCAAATATAAACCTACCAAACCTAATTTGAACCAAACAAAACTCTAATCTAAGAAAACCCAAACTAAAAAACTGACCCAGCCACATGTCTTCTTCTTTATCTCCAATTTTTGTTACCAAATTTTTGTAAGCAATTTATTTTTCTCGATAAAAAACAGAATATTATAGAAAATATTGATTCTAAATGATAAGAAAACAACACACAAACAAACAAGAAATAATAACAGAAAAATTATGAAACATAGATGAATTCAAGAGTATAATCTACTCCCTCCCCCCCCCAATTTCTCTTCAAAATCTTCTTTTTCTCTCTCCTCTTCTCTCAAACTTTCACTTTCGTGGAAACACACATGTGCATCTTCTCTCTTTTTTTCTGAAACCCAACAATCTCTCTCCAAAACCCACCAACCCCATTTCGGCTCCCCTTAAGAATTTATTGGTCTCCATTTAGATTCACAAATACTTCAGTCGACATATCGCAGACATAAGAGCAGCAGTTTCACGGCCCAAAATATGTCATCATAGGTCTTCTCCTATGGGAAGGAATATGTCGTCCTCGCAAACCCGAATTATTGTCCCTCTTCCTTATCACAATCCGGAACACATTGAGAGAATGACTTTTGAAAGATCATGTTAAAACAAGAAGAGGGATTGGGGAATACATTACTTTTAAGAAATTAGACCACATAGAGATTTATGCCATGTTATTTTTTGTATCTAAACGCTGCATTTAGATGCTAATATTCAGATGTTGTTCGTTTGGACACTATTGCATCAGCTTCCAGTTGCAGCATCGATATGTATCATATATAATATCTAGAATATCTAGATATTTGAGATGCTAAAGAATGTAGAGTTTGGATGCTACATTTGCATCTCAAAATCTAAAAGACTTAAATACCCTTAATACAAATATAAAAATTAGATATTATAATTATTCTATAATAATTTAATCGGAAAATTACGTTTTCTCACAAAAACCTAAAATCTTCACAAAAACGTAAAATCTTATTTTCTCGTCAAAACAAAAAAAAATTGTGTTTTCTTGCCAAAAATGTAAAAACATGTTTTTCCGCTAAAAACAAAAATTGTGTTTTCCCTCCATAACTAGAAAATTGCATTTTCCGACAAAAATACAAAATCACGTTTCTCGTCAAAACCGTAAAATTACGTTTTCCGGCCAAAATCGAAAACATCAAAAATGTGAATCATATTTTTCCACCAAATATTTAAATTGCATTTTCCCGTCAAAATCGGACAATCATGTTTCCCGCAAAAACCGTAAAATCATGTTGTCATGCTAAATCCATAAAATTGTATTTTCTCTCCACAACTGTAAAATCATGTTTTCTCACCAAAACCGTAAAATCATGTTTTCCCATCAAAACCGTAAAATCATATTTTCCCATCACAACCGTAAAATCTTTTTTTCGCCAAAACCATAAACTCGTGTATTCCGCTAAAATCGGAGAATCTTGGTTTCTCATCAAACCCCACAAAAATGTAATATCATGTTTTCTCGCCTAACCGTAAAATCATGTTTTCTGCCAAAACTGAAAATCACAATTTCTCGTCAAAACAAGAAAAGCGTGTTTTCCCGTCAAAACAAGAAAAGCGTGTTTTCCGTCAAAATTTGAAAACTACATTTTTCCGTCAAAATAGAAAAATCGCATTTTCTTGTCAAAAACTGAATAAGATTTCTTGCCAAAACCGTAAAAAATTTATTTTTTTGCCAAAACCGCAAGTTATATGTTTTTCTTCCAAAATCAGAAAATTAAGTTTCTTGTCAAAACCCGCAAAATCACTTTTTCCACAAAAAATGCAAAATTAATTTTAGATACAGTTTAAATATTATAATCAGTTCATTATTAAGAATAAAATTCACTTTTTAGTCATTTTAACTACTTGTATTCAAATGCTATTATAAAATTAAAAAAATGAACAACTTAGCATTTAGATGTTGCATCTGGATGCAAGTACTAACTATAAAAACAAACAACATTTGGATGCAATATCTAGATGTTGCATTCAGATGCTACATATATATGATGCATCAAATACAATAGTGAATATGGTCATGTTTAATTTGGGCATGAGGAAGAAGAAAAGAGGCGTGGGATAATTTTTTAGGTAGTCCATTATTTTTGAGGTTTAACTTTAGGTTTGGTATCAAATCTAAATGGTTAATTATTAATTTTGATAGATAGTAAACCAAATTTATTTCATTTTATCTGATTTGAGATTGAGAAGTATGAGTTGTGTGTTTTTAAGTTGTGGAATTTTAATTTAGGAAGATATAACTTTCAAAACTTTTTGTTTTGAGAGATCCGACACTAGGTCTTAATTGAGGTGTATCAGGTGTTATACGATATTTATCGTGGGGAAAATATGTCGACCCGAGTATTTACCATATTAGTCAACTCAAGTGTAGAATACTAGTAATTTCTTGATAGATATTTCAGATTTCAACTTTTATAGCATTTTGAATTTTAAATCAGTTTTTGTGTAGATTATGTTTCTGGTAATAAAACAAAATTTTGATATATTATAAATAAATAATCATGTGATGTTTAAATAAATTAAGAGGATGAAAGAAAACGAGTATCCAATTCGTCCCAATGAAGATGTTTGCCCGTTTTATCTAAAAACTGGTAGATGTGGCTTCGGAGAAACTTGTCGATTCAATCATCCAAAGGTGAGAAACAACATTATCTATTTAGCTTATTTTAAGTGGCAAAGTTCCTTATGGCTTTACTGCTTTTGACATCTTATTAGGAGATTCTAAAGAGGCTTAGTCTGCAAACCTGTAAGGTAAAAATATATTATATATTGAGTTAAAATGATATTTTGTTGAGTGTTATGCATTTAACTTAGCTAGCAGAAGGAACACAACTTGTTCTAGTTTTGTAATATCATTTAAGAGGTAACAGTTTGCTCTCCTTAATGCAATTCGTTCAGTTTTTTTCGGAAGGAAAATGTAAGTACGGCTCAACTTGTTTATTTAAACATTCAAAGGAAGGCGATGGTACAGAAGCTATGCATCAGGTGACTGCATATAAGCTATTATTATTCTGATCAGCCAAATGTGAAAAACTTAAATAAGATTCTTTTTCAGGATCAGAATAGACAGAGAACTGAGTCAAGCTATGGTCCAAGTCCAGAGAGGAGGGTAATATAACTAAACATCACCTTTTATACTATTGTTTTACTGTTTTTTTTTGAAACACATATTAATTTACTGTTTTAAGTCACTTTTATGTTAATTTTCAGACAAAAACTATTGACAAGCAGAGGAGAGAGACTCAAAACAAAATGCAGGAAGAAAGATTGATGGTTAAAAAAACTAATAAATGGCTTGATTTTATTCTCTACTAGTAGATGAAACAGAGTTTACTTTGTCTTTGACTGTGAATTCTCATTTGGTTTATATGTTCTCAGCTGAATCTGGAGGAACAGAGAAAGAGAGATATTGAGAGGCAGAGGAAGGAGGCTCGCTTGAAAATTGAGCAGGTGTTGAATTGACTCATCTAACTGTTCTCTCAATTTTGGTTTTGAGATATAATATGAGAGTTTTTCAAATTGGGTTTGTTCAGATTGAACAAACAGTTTGCTTCGATGATTGGATTCAAGTCGAAAAGGTAGTAAAAGAACTCGGATATGTAATTAGGGAGATCGAAGGGCACTGGATGTTAGAGTTTCGAGAGCACAAAAGTGAAACCTAAGATCCTTGGAGCACAAGAAACTGATATGTGTTGGGAAGTTTTTGTAATTTCTGTCTTGTGTGTGTCGTTTTTTATTAGAGTTCTAAAGATTGCATTTGAAATAAATTTGAGTCGTTATTATATTTTATTTGGATTTATAAGTATTTTTCTGTAATCGGAATTTTTCTATCGTTAATCTAAATAATTTCTATATTTCATAGACAATTTAAAAATAGAGTTAATTAGCTCAATGTACACAAATAAGTGTCATATTTGCAAGGATGGAAAGTTGCATTGAATAGTGAAAAAGTAAGTGTTAAATGACTTAAATAACCCATTTGTTGAACTAAATTACTCTAAGTAGATAAGGTAGGTTTAGGGGTTAGACTTAGATTATGATAGCCTATTGTGAATTATTTAAGATTTTGTAAACAATATATAATTGGTATACATATAAATGTATTGGGTTTAGGCCCAACAAACAATATATTAAAAAGTAGTATTATTTTTTTTCTTTCTCCAATTTTATTGCTTTCTTTTACAATCTTCTTTATCTCTTTCTTTTTTTTAATGTAAAATTCAAATGTTTCTAAATTTTAATTAAAAAAGAAAATTGAGCGTTCTAATACAAAATCAAAGTTGAATCAAAATTATTATATATCCTTCAAGGTTAAAACATTTCATAGTTGGGTACCTCATGTGTTACACGTTTATCTTTACCAAATAAGTGCTATATTTTTAAAATCTAAACGTAGAGTAATGTAAATCTGAAAAAATAACGATAATCATTAAAGGGATAAAAGAAATAATATATAGTTAACACATATATTGGACGGTTAATATTGTTTAAATTTGAATGATACAACACATATGTTTCATAAATCAAATTGTTCATATCCAATATGTTATGTAATGTATTTTTTTATCCGGAAATTAACATTGTTAGTTGTTTTTTTCGATCAGTGATCGATTATCACTATAGTCTTAACCCAAAGATCAGTCGAGTTAGATAATGTTATATTTGTTGGTTCACTCAAAGCGAATAAAGCATGTAAAACAGTTGAGTTTAGAAATCTTTAACCGGTTAACATCCATTTTCAATTATATGTCGGGGAGCTAATATTATGTTACATGTATAATCTTTGGTTTGTGGTCTATAATTATACCCGACTACTGATAAAAAACAAGCTGGCAATAATGATATCAAGATAACTAGTATTATTTGGGGTTAAGGTTTAGGTTTATCATTTGGGTTTAGGGTTATCCTTTAGGTTTGAGGTTTAGTTTTTAGCATTTATCCTATAACTTTGAGTTTAGAGTTTACCATTGGATTTAACATTTATCCTCTGAGTTTAAAGTTTAAGGTTAGAGTTTAGGTTTTATCTTATGGGTTTAGAGTTAAGGGTTTGGGTTTACGATTTATGTTTATTCTTTGGATTTAGCATTAGGGCTTAAAGTTTATTGTGTGGTGGTAAGAATTCGGTTAAGACGTAATATTAGCTCTTCAACATTCAATTGAAATGGTTGTTAGTCGGACAAAAAATTATAAGAACAACTAATTTTAATATTAATTGTAGATGGCGGTTAACTCATAATGCAACAAGTCACCCTAAGTTTTCTTTTGGGTTTTTCATATATCTAAAGGATAAATCCAAAACCCAAAGGCTAAAGATAAACCATAAATCCAAAGAAATAAACTCTAAACCTAGATCCGTATGATAAACATTAAACCCAAAAGATAAACATTAAACCCTAGTCCAAAGGGTGAACCTTAGCCCTATATCCAGAGAATAAACCTTAAACATCGAATTGTAAAACATAATCTTAGAGTAATGTAAATCTTAAAAATAAATAACGACAATCAAAGATGAGAAAAGAAATAATATCCAGTTAACATATAAATTGGACAGCCAATACTGCTTTAAATTTGAATGATATAACAAATATGTTTCATTAATCACATTGTTAATATCTAATATGTTAAGTAATGTATACTTGTTATCTGGAAATCAATATTGTTAGTTGGTTTTTCGATCAGTGATCGGTTATCACTATAGATCTTAACCCAAAGATTATTTGATTAGATAATGTGATGTTAGTTGGTTCACTCAAAGCGAATAATACATGTAACACAGTTGCATTTAGAAACATTTAACCGACTAACCTTCATTGTCAACTATATGTTGGAGAGCTAATATTGGATTACATGTATAATCTTTGTTTTGGGATCTATAATTATACCCGACCACTGATAAAATAACCAACTAACAATAATGATATCTGGATAACTGATATACTTGGGTTTAGGTTTTTAGCGTTTGGGTTTGAGTTTAAATTTTACCAATGGGTTAGTATTTATCTTTTGGGTTTAGGATTTAAGGTTAGAGTTAGGGTTTATCCTCTGGGTTTAGAGTTAAGAGTTTGGGTTTACAATTTATGTTTCTTCTTTTAATTTAGCGTGTAAGGCTTAAGGTTTATAGTGTGGATGTAAGAATTAGGTTAAACATAATATTAGCTCTCCAACATCAAATTGAAATGTTATTAGCTCGATAAAATTTTATAAGAAAAACTATATTAATATTAGTTGTAACTGACGGTTAACTCATAATGCAACAAGTTATCCTAAGTCTTCTTGTGAGTTTTCTTATATATCTAAGGGATAGACTCTAAACCCAAATGATAAACATTACACTCAAAGGATAAACCCAAAACATAAATCCTAAACCTAAACTTACATGATAAACATTAAACCCAAAAGATAAACACTAAACCCTAAACCCAAAGATAAATCTACTCAAAAGGATGAATCTTATCCATATATCCAAGGATAAACTTTAAATATCAAATTGTAAAACCTAATCATAAAGTAATGTAAATCCTAAAAAATAAATCACAACAATTGTTAAAGGGATAAAATAAATAATCCAGTTAACATATATATTGGATGGCAAATATAGCTTTAAATTTGAATAATAACACATACATTTCACTAGTCATCTTGTTTATATCCAATATGTTAAGTGATGTATACTTGTTTCCCGAAAATCAATATTGTTAGTTTTTTTTCGATCAGTGATAGGTTATCATTATATATCTCAACCTAAAAACTCATGAGAAGATAATGTGATGTTTGTTGGTTCACTCAAAGCGAACAATACATGTAACACAGTTGAGTTTAAAAACCTTAAACATGCTAACATGCATTTTCATTTATATGTTGGAGAGCTAATATTGTGTTACATGTATAATCTTTGGTTTGTGGTCTATAATTCTACCTCACCACTAATAGAAAAACCAACTAACAATGACAATATCTGGATCACTAGTATTATTTGGTTTAGGCTTTAGGATTTATCATTTGGGTTTAGGGTTATCCTTTAGGTTTGAGGTTTAGGTTTTAACGTTTATCCTATGGGTTTGGGTTTATATTTACCATTGAGTTGAATATTTATCCTTTGGATTTTGGGTTTAATGTTAGAGTTTACGGTTTATTATTGGATTTAGAACTTAAGAGTTTGATTTTATGATTTAATTTTCTTCTTTTGGACTTAGCGTTTAGAGCTTAAGGTTTATAGTGTGGAGGTAAGAATACGATTAAAAATAATATTAGTTTTCTAACATGCAATAAAAATGGTTGTTAGCTGGATAAGACTTTATAAGAACGATTAATTTTAATATTAGTTGTAAATAACGGTTAACTCATAATGCAACAAGTTATCCTAAGTTTTCTTCTGGGTTTTACCATATATCCAAAAGATAAATCCTAAACCCAAAGGATAAACTCTAAAACCAAACCCATATGATAAACACTAAACCCAAAAGATAAATACTAAACCCTAAACTCAAAGATAAACCCTGCTCGAAAGAGTGAACCTTAACTCTATATCCAGAGGATAAACCTTACATCAAATTATAAAACCTAGAGTAATGTAAATCCTATAAAAATAAATCACAACAATCGTTAGAGGGATAAAATAAATAATATCCAGTTAAAATATATATTGGACGGCCAATACTGCTTTAAATTCGAATGATATAATGCATTTCATTAATCAAATTGTTCCTATTCAATATGTTAGCTAATGTATACTTGTTACTTGGAAATCAATATTGTTAGTTGTTTTTTTTATGAGTAATCGGTTCTCACTACAGATCTCAACCTAAATATTATTTGAGTAGATAATGTGATGTTTGTTGGTTCACTCAAAGCAAATAATTCATGTAATGCAATTGAGTTTAGAAACCTTAAACCGGCTAACATCCTTTTTTCAATTATATGTTGCAAGTTAATATTGTGTTACATGTATAATCAGACCGATATTCCTGACGTTAAGAATATCCTCTTATGCTTTTTCAGCACCCAATAAGGACCACTTCTTTGGTTTGGGATGTATAATTTTCAAGATCAACAATATATAGTGGATGTAATTCACTTTTTGCAAATGACAAAAAACACTGTTAAAAACTATTCAAAATAAAAGCATAAAAGATATATACAAAACATATATTACCAAGAGTACTTTACCATTAATAACTTACGTTAGCTGACTAATTATCATATTATCATAGCATTTCCATTTGATATACCATATTAGTGTTTTAAATTTTAGCAATATATCATGTATATGTTTTATACTTCGAATTGTGTAGATTCATCATGAAGATGAAGAAGATGAAATATTAGGTGTACGAATGAATATGGAGATAGAGAAGAAAAGAATAATAATTAATTTTGGGTCTTGTTTGTTATTTGTGTACATACATTGTATCTAATATATGAAGTTGTAATTTTGTTTTACTTTAATTTATTCTGACAAATTTTAATAGGTGTCAGTTCTAGTAGCATGTGCATTTTGGTCTAAAAATGTTTAATAATTCACTTTTTCATCCTTGCAAATATGACACTTATTCTTGTATATGGAGTACAAATTCTCTTAAAAATATTCATCTTATGTAATTGTTGGAAGTCTGTTTGATGTCCCAAAATTAACTCGGTCTTAAGATAATATAGTTCCCATTGAGGATAATATCAGCATGTCCGATGAAAAGTATATTTTCGTTACTATCTTGGTCAAATTGTTTTGACATTCATGATGGATAACTGAAATGTCATCATAATAAACCTAGAGGCAGCACTAAACATAGTTGTACCACTGAAACCCATACTACAATGATGAGGAGCCAACTATTTGACATATAGATATATATATATATATAACGATGTCATGTTTGTACATCTGGAATGCACATTCAGATTGTCCATCTAGATGCCTTATCCAAATGTTCTATTTAGGTGTTGTTTGTTCGTGGATTTTGTTTATGCTTCTGGATAAAGCATATGAATGCAACTATATTTGTTTTTTTTTTTTGAACTTGCATCTATATCCAAATGCATTTGTTACTAAAATAGACATCTATCTACGATTTTTTTTTAAATTACGTTTTTACGGTTTTGGTGGAAAAGTGCATTTTTACGATTTTGACCATAGCCACATGAACAACGTTGTTTCAAAAAAAACAAGGACTAGCAGACTTGCAACCCACAGCAAACTACCACCAGAAGCAAACACGGAAAGAACATCACATATCAAAGAAGCAAGCCTTTGAACAGCTACAAATCCAACATGCAAAAAGAAAGACCAGCGACATGCAAGACGCCGACTGATCCAAAACCGTTAGAAGCTTTGCCACCAAAAAGAAATCTGGAAATCAAGATGAAAATATAATTTTGCAGACTCAAGATGCTTTCAAACATGGAAACGAAAAAAAACGAAGATCATATTGAAAAGTTTGATCTGTAGAGAAAGAGAAAATCAAGGATTATGCTAAATTATAGCTTTATATATTTTGTAGAACAAAAACAATAATTGCAATAACATTCGTATGCAAGTAGTTGTGTAAGATATTTGTATATCAATATTCTTGTATCTTCACATTCATATTATCAACTTAATCCAAAAGCGGTGCAACTTAAGGCATGTGGCTTATACATAATGAGTATTATGTATACAAATTATTTCGTATTATTACTTTTTGTTTGCTTTTTAATGCTGGAGGATTATGTTATTACAAACTATAAGAAATATTACAGACGCTTCTACAGCCGACAACTCTATCTGCCTTATGAGAATTCACATCTGACAGCATCACCTGAGCCGCCCTATCGGATCCACGCTTGACATTGCGCCATGTTAAAGATCTCTTGTAAGTTTTTTCTCCATTAATTCGCATAATTTCGTCTTCTCTAGGACTAGAAACCTAGACCTTATGGTGTAGAAGTATTAGTAAATCCCTAGTCAAACCACTAGACCAAGGGGGCTTCCACTATTTTTGTTCTTTTCATTGTATTATAAAATAATAAATATATATTAAATAATTGAGAAACCAATAACTATTACGTATATAATTAAATTGGGGTGAACACATAAAACAAAACAATCACTCTTGTTTATTTAATATCATTTATAGTAAATAAATCCAAACAATTACTTTTATTTATTTATATTGTATATAATTAAAACTAAATGATATTAAAATAGATATGCTATTTTGTTACTAGGTATTTTCCCGCTCATGCGGCACATTCTTTTACGAATATTTATTAGTAAATGCATTATAAATTCAAAAATTAGCATATAAACTATTATTTATTTTCGTTAATCATTTTCATTTTTCTGGGTTTTTCTCTCTCTTTTTTGTCTCATCTTTGTCTTTTAAAATACAAACTACAAGACAATAAAAAATAACCAAAAATCAAAATTTTCACATAAGAAAATAACGTATGAACCTAAATTTTGGTCTATTTTAATCATTTTTACCTTTTTAACTCAGCTATATGCATGAAACTATAAAAAATGAAACATGCAACCAAAAGAAGAACAAAGCAATGAGAAAGTAAATAAAAACTCAATTTTATGATAACTTATAAAAATAATTTAAAAAGAGAAGTGAATTTAGATAATGATAATATTTAATTAGTTTTCTCAATGAATATATACAGAAGTTTTTCTTACTCTTTTCTAAATTTTAACTTTTTTAATTAGAGTTATTATAATAATAGATTTATAGTTAATTATATAATGATAAACTTAATTATTCATCAAGGTAGTAATGTCCGACACAAAGACAAATATTAATATAATGATGCATGTGAAAAAAAATTCAAGTTAAAAAAACTGCTTAATCATCAATTCATCATCTTCGTGGACCATAAAAGTTGCCTTCTTACTTTTTAAGTTATCGGAAGTAACATTCATTTTGAAAATAAATATTTTACATATTTGATTGTTAACAGTGCCAGATATAGAAAATAAATATAGTGGGGACAAAATATAAAATACAATTAATTAAAATTAAAAACTATGTTTTATAAAAAATCCAGCAAATAAAAAACAACTCTTACAAAATAACTCTATGCCAGTTCATCATTTGGAACTTTTTTATCACTTTCTCATTTAAAATTGAGTCATATAACTCCTTTTCAATAAAGCAAACTATACACAATCACTTAGAAACTGATCTCCTATTCGGTTACGTGCAGCTGTCTTCACTAGCTTCATTGATGAAAAACATCTTTCATCACTTGCATTGGCAACTGGTAAAGTTAGAACTTTAAAAGTCTGTAAACCAAGGGATGCACAAGATGCTTTTGAGTTTTCACCATCAAACATGAAAAATCTCCAAGATTTTCTACACTCTTAAACCTTTCGTCTCTGCGTATATTATCGATGTAGATATCAAGTTGTTGCTCTAGAAATAAAAGCTCATCATAGCTAAAATCATCGGGATATAACTTAGCTAATCACACTAGCTTCTATTTGTAAAACCCATGAAATGAATCAATCGGTCTTAAAGCAGTCGTATAGATAAGTAGATCAATGGTTACCTCTATAAAACTATCGTTGAACTCTTGAAATTGCAAATCTAGAATCGTGCAAAAGCAGTTGACCTTACAATAATGCATATTGCTTATGTTGGTTCTCTTTTTTGGATTACTAAGATCAACAAAATCTTCTTCCATGATGAGCATTTCAACATTGTGCTTCTTACTGAAAGAAGCAACTTAGCTATAAGCAAATTCCAACCATCATCTCTAAGCTTCTGCAACTCTCGTTTAGTGGATTCGACCAGTTACATAGCATTCATAATATCTGGATATTTCCGTTGCAAAGTCAATGATAAATTCGCAGTAAGCCTCAAAATAAGTAACATAAGATGCAAATAGAAAACACAATCAAATGTGTGAAAGTATTTGAGAATACCATGTGCTTAATGTTTCTATAAGTTTTCCCAACCTTCATTTTGGATATACTCAAGAACTTTAATGGTAGTAGAAAATAATTCTTCCAACCTCAACAATGTTTTGTGAGGAGAACCCCAACGAGTAGTTGCAGGTCTTGATAAAGAACGTTCCAATTTTGTCTGGTCCCAGTCTTAACATCGCCACTCTTGATTCTGATTTCTAAATCCTCATGTTGAATTTCTCAAAACTTATCTTTTCGTTTACAAGAAGTCCCAACAACATTCAACAATGTAGAAATCATATAAAAAATCAGCAATATCAAAGTGTTTTTTTTTTTGCAACATCCACCACAACTAGTTGAAACTGATGAGCGAAACAATGAACATAATATGTTGAACTGCTTTCTCTAGCAACCAATGATCTCAACCCATTAAACTCACCCCTCATATTATTAGCTCCATAATAACTTTGCCCTCACACCTTGGTAATGTTCATCACATATCTGGCAAACAAATCATCTATAGCAGACTTTAGAGTTAATGAAGACGCTTCTTTTAAATGAACAACCCCAATAAACCGTTCTTTGATTGCTCCCTTTTTTATCAACAAACCGAAAAGCAACACACATCTGCTCTTTATGAGAAACATCAGCAGACTCATCAACCAGCAAACCAAACACACCGTGAGCAAATTCTTCTAAAATATCTGATCGTACTTCTTCTGCAAAATAATGGACACTATCTTTTGAATCTTGGAAGAAATCATTTGATTATTTTCTGGAGCATTTTTCAGAATAACCTTACTTATAGCATCATTTTGTTCTCCTATGTATTTCAAAATCTGCAAGAAATTTCCTTTGTTCACATCCTCTTCTTTCTCACCATGGCCACGAAAAGGTAATCATTGTCCTAACAAGAATCTTGAATCATCAAGCGAAGCATTTAGGCGAATACGATACTCATTTTCAACTTATTATCTTGCTTAAACAGAGCATGTACTACAGATTGATGTTGATTCATCAAATCCTCACATTTCTGAGCAGCAATAATGTGACAACTGCTAGGTGGTTTACCCATATGAGTAAGCAATCTCTCTGGCTTATTCCAACTTTTAAACCCTTCTTTCACAAAGCATCAGTTCCACCTTACTTTTGTACTTCATCTTTAAATAAGTAGCAATATAAGCAAAATGCATTTTTTTAAGATATGCTATACTCTAGCCAACTACCATATTGATCAAACCAAGCTGGATTGAATCGCCTCGTTCCACTTCCTTTCGAGATTTGTTTAAATTTATGACCATAGGGTTAACATGGATCTTTATTTAGATATCTACGTCTAATCTCGTCTCTTTGATTTTCAGGGTAATTCATTATGTCTTTCCTTTCACCAGGGTCAGATGGAAAATCATCAATATTGGTCTCATTTACTGGAGGAAATTTTCTTTTGTCTTTCCTTTCATCAGGTTTAGGTGGCAAATCATCGATATTAGTTTTAGGTACTGAAGAAGATATTTTCTTGTAGTATTTTTCCATTGATTATTTTCTGGAAAACAGAAAAAAATTGCGTTAAACAATACAATCGAAAGGTATGAATTTCTGAATTTCACTTTGAAAAAAAAAAGTTGCATTTTTTATGGTTGTAACTTTTTTTAACTAAAGGAAATCTTAATAATTTTTTTTGTGTTGGCAGCTGCCCCCTCCTTCACCTACGTAGGTTCGCCACCGCTTGTTAAGGGGTAATGGCAAAATAAAGCGATTATCCTTAAATGAAAAAAGTATAGAATCATACTGAATTTTGTTATGAATATCTATACTAATAAACACAAGAACTCAATAATTATATACATCGACACTGTCTCAGTTAATACGTCAGATTTCCTACATACGAAGGAACAAGCGATACTGAAAGAAAAATGTAGCTTTTTCAATGGAATTATCACTAACTAATATCACCAATTTTAATCTAAGAGCAATATTCGTAAATAAATTATTTAAAGCTAAGAGCATTAAGAACACATGCCCTATGTATTCGCAAGTAAACTATTTTGAGAACAGATGTATTGTATTCTCTTCACCGTTAAGAGCTTATCTAACAACACAATAGACTTTGGTTAGTTTGAACAGATTATTTTAAATTCTTTTTTATTTTTAGCTAAATTATATATTTTATTTATTTTAATTTGATAGCTCGGAGCCTGAAAGTCACTTCGCAAATAATAGTATAAAAAGTTATATATTTTATTCATTAAGGGTATAAACGATATTAATCACTCTAACTTTTAACGTGACAGTTTAGAGCCTAAAAGTCAATTCACAAATAATATTATATAAATTACATATTTTATTCATTAAGGATAAAAATAATATTAGTCATTCTAAATTTTAACGTGAGAACTCATATCTTAAAAATCATTTCACAAATAATAGTATAGATATGGTTATCTATTAAGTGAGATTTTTTACTTAAATGGTTTTATGATTATTTGTATCATTTTAGTAGTCTAATCATTTTCAAAAATTTAATGCAAATTTAAAATTAAAATATTAAGTTTTCAATATTAATTATGAATATATTTTGATATGGTATATAGTTTAGTTTTAAATGATATTATATATATATATGAGTATCTATTAAATGAGACTTTGTATTTATATGATTTTATTATCATTTGTATTTTGTTATAACAAAAGTTTTAAACCATTGATCACAAAGTTTTTCGTGTGAGACTTTTAACAGTATTTAAAATTTATTGTCATTTAAAATATTAAAACAAAACATATACAAAAATCTATTTTTATTATATTATTAATGTAAATGTTTGATTTATTTTATAATATAAAATAAATTAACAAATGATAGAGGATACACAAATTGTTATCAAATCTTTATTATTAAAAATCATTAATAGTCTTGTATATTTTAGTCATATTACGTAATTTCTTGGTTTTTATTTAGGAAAAGAACGAATAGTATTTTTATATTAATAACTAATTTTATTGTTAGTTAAATGAATGATATAGTATATTTTTCGTTGGGTTAACTATGCTATTATAAATTATGAGAAACATTACATAGATGATATCACAACCGACAATTCTACATATTTTATAAGAATTCACGTCTGACTGCATCACTCTAAGCCGCCGTATGAGATTCATTCCTGACGGTACTCTTTGCACTATGTTGAAGATCTCTTGTAAGTCTTTCTCTAATTTTTGCATAATTCTTTTTTGCTGGGGATTGAAACCTAGACCTCGTAGTGTAGAAATATTAATGAACCATTGGTCAAACCACTAGAATAAGGGAGCTTCCACAATATAGTATGTTTAGATAGAAAAACTTATTTTTCTAAATATTTTAAGAATCATTTTATTGATGACATGGTATATTTCAAAAAACATAATGTTTTTCAAATAATATATAAGAGATTGTGAGATCGATAAAAGAAATACTCTATGATAGTTCTAAAAAAATTTGTTATAAAAATAACTTTCAAAGAGAAAATGATCAAAATAGGTTTTATTAAAGGTTCTAAATATACACTTATACCTCTATGATTTACTAATCTATGTATAGGGTTTAGAGTTATGAGATATGTACTAAAGGTGAATTTTAAATTTAAAAAAAATAAATATTAAAAAATTCAAAATAAAAAACTTATTTCGATCATTTTCTTTCTTCATAGCTTTTTTTCTTAGCAAAAACTTTAAAAATAACTATTTAAGAGAATTATCTTTAATAAAAAACTAATTCATTTTAAGAAAAACAACTAGAAAACTAATTCTTTGTTTACTGAGTTATTGTAAGAATCATTTAAGTAAGTTACTATTATTTTCTCTTACAACCTTAACAAAGTAGCTGTTAAAAGAAACACAATACATTAAAAACAATAAAACATCCCCCCCCCCAATAAGAAAAACAAATGAAGTGGTAAATATACTGTTTGTTTTTTTTGATGATAATATGGTAAATATACTGTTATGGAAACAATCTTGTCATATAACGAACTTTTTTTTTTTTGAATATATATCATATAACGAACTTTAGAGTTTTGGATATAAAGAATCAAACCCCATTCTTTGATCTGATTTACAGAGAGAACAGAGCAAAGAAGAGGCACTGAGAAAAGAGATAACACAAACAGAATGAGCGACCGAGAGAACTCAGAGATGAGAGACGAAGAGGATAAAGGAACTGATACGAGAACAGAGTCGACATCCATGGAAGAAACAGAGGTAAACACAAAGAAACTGAACGATAATCTACTCTCTATTCTTTACTGCGACTATTATTTGGCTATCTTGGTTTCGGTTTTACTCGTTAAAATGTAGTAATCTAGAGAAAGATTTGTTGAGAGAAGTCAAAGTAGCCACGGAAACAGAGTAGAACTATGGAAACAGAGTAGAACTATGTGCTTCTTGCAAAGGTTGATATTTTGCTTTTAATTCAATTCTCAGGGACGAGATACGGATATGGGGACGAGCGAATCTGGTGCTAGAACTGATCGGAGACACGAAAGAGATCCAAGATCCTGGGGAGAGAGAAGGGTAAAGAAACTGACCAAGAACTCACTACTCTGTTCTTTAACATTATGCTAAAACAGAGTCAGATACGGTTTTTTCAGGAGAATGCAACTCAGAGACGACACGAATTGGGTCAGTCTAGTGGGCTTGGGCTTCCGGTTCGTACAGGTGTAGAAGATTGTCGGTATTACCTGAAAAATGGTCGTTGTGGTTTTGGACGAAGTTGCAGATTCAATCATCCACCTGTGAGAACACAAAAAAGAAAGAGTACTTACTATGTCTAAGTTTCAAGATTTCATCAATGGTTTTATTCTCTTTGATACAGCTTCCGCAGAGAAATCAGATGGGAGATGATACGGTGCAACCTGGTCCCTGTCCAGTTCGTTCCCAGCTTCCTGAGAGTAGTCAAATGAGGCATGAAACGGTGCAACCAGATTGTAGACAATATGTACAAACTGGGGAGTGTAGCTATGGACCTAAGTGCAGATTCAACCATCCTCCTGCACCGGTGAGTAAGAAAGACAGAAAGCAAATTATGTTACTTTCTGTCTTAAGTATAAGTTTCACTCTCCCTAATGATAGCTTTATTGCTGTGAAAAAAACATTTTAAATAGGTGCTTCCGGAGAGGGTTAACCGGCCGATTTGTAAGGTACAATTCTCTAATTTGATTAAATTTAAAAATAGATTCATGTTGTCTGGTTTAGTGTCTCTTGGTTACTTGTGTTGTAAGCAACTTCCTTTTTCTACATTGCAGTTTTTTCAGAGAGGAAATTGTAAGCACGGCTCAGATTGTAAGTTTACTCATTTAATGAGTGGGGAGAGTTCAGAACCTATGAGTCAGGTTGTGGTTTGGTTACTATTATATTTATTATTATCAGCCAAATGTGATAGACTTTCAGTTTTCTTCTCCTCTGTCATTTAATGTTTTCTTTTAATTTTGATACCCAGGATACAAATTGGGATAAGAAATTACATGGGAAGAGACACGGTGCAAAGTCAAGCTCTAGGCCATGGAAGAGGGTAGCTATGCTAAATCTTTACATGTTTCTTGTTTTAATTTAATTTCTGTTTGTTTACACTGTCTTTTTGTTACTTAATTCACAGGAGAGGCAAGCTAATGATGTGGAGGAACAGAGACAGAAGAAGAGGAGGGTAGAAAATTTGAGAATTGGCCCCACTGTTCAATCCGGGGAAGGAGGGATTCAAATGGAGCAGATAATGCAGGTAAAGAAACAAGACCTAACCATGTTCTTATTTTGGTTTTACTGATTGAATAAGTTAAGTTTCTCTTCCTTCAAACTAGGTTCCAGATAATCCCAACGTCATTGCTCAGGAGAATCTACAAGAACAGGCAGATATGGAGAGGCAGAACAGAGAAGCTCAAGAGAAAGCGGAGGAGGAACGTAGACAACAGATAGATAATGCTAGGAGGGTGGCTCGTTTGCGTCTTGAGCGGGTATTGAATTGGGGTCATTAAGATTTTATGCAGTATAAGTACGATATTCACATGATGTTTTTGTTTTATCATCTTCTCTTCAGATGAGACCCAGAGTTCTAACCAGTAGCGTGGATCAGCTCAGAGAGTCATTACCAGATATTGGGATTGACAGAAAAGAGGGAGATGGGTTTTAGGAGAAAACAGAGTTTACTAGACCACACCCAAAGAGAACTAATCAGATTGTTTGGGACGCAAGAAAACAATATGTGTTGGGATGAGTTAGGTCAAAGCTTTTCGTAGTTTCAATCTTGTGAATGTTTAATGTTGTTGTCTTAGTTCGGTTGGTCAAACTGATAGCCAAGTACAGTTCTGAAAGGCAATCATATTTTAGTATGAAACTGGTCTTTTTTTTCTAAATGCAATGTATATTTTGGTTAAATAGTTGAGAAATAGTTGAGAAATAGTTGATGAAATTTAATGCATATGCTTTTAAACAGCTGATACATTTAGCATGTACGAAGATTCCCATTCTGTGATTGAGAAGAATAAAAAGTCTTGGGAGCCATTCACAATATTATAATAGTATATGAAGCAAACAACGCATAGTCCGATTCCTTGGGATACAAGAAACAAAATGTGTTGCATAACCTTTTGTAATTTCAATCTTGTGGTTGTTATAGCTAAGATGTAGTTGTGAAAAGGTACTCAACTGCAATCCATTAGTATGAAACTAGTAGAGTAAAAGTATTTTCTCATCATCAATAAATTTACACTTCAATATTCTTGTATGCTCAAAACTATTTTGTTCTATTTTTCACTCAAGAAAGCATCATGCATATTATAAGTAGATATAATTCTGAAAAAGTAGTATAGTCAATTGCAATCACACTAGCATGAAAATGGTACAGTTAAACATATTCTCATCATCAACTTATTTACACTTTGATATTTTTGTTTGCTCAATATTATTTGGTTGTGTTTGATTACTTAGAAAATGCATATACAACATATACTACGTGATGTATAAAAAGCTAATTCCCTACCTATTAGATCGCAAGCTCAATCAAATCATTGTAGCATATACAGTGTTGACCTAATCCGTAAAAAGTGAAATCATAGATAATGCAAGTTATTTCTTAATCTAATCAAATAAGATGAGGTTTGATAACCAAAGTAAGATAATAGAAAGATTTAGTTATGGACGTTTTTACCCCAAACTGAACTCCCTACCTTAAACCGACGAAAAATTAAACGGATCTGAACCGCTATACAAAAATATCCGAATGGAACTTAAGAGCTTGGTATTTTAGGGTTTGTGTGCAACTCGAACCATATCGAAATCCAAATTTGGATCCCGGAAATATATGAATTTAGTAAAATATGATAATGTTTATGTATTATTTAAAATAGTTTAAATGTTTTAGAGTACTTTGAAGATTTTTGAAGTTTGTTTTAATTGTTATTTTGAATAATATTTACTAGGTCGTTTAACTAGTTTCTAATTATATTTGTCAATAATTTATATATATTGAGTATTTTGTCAACTTTTTAGTTTAAGAAAAATACTTGTTAGCGATTTCATACATTTGTTATAATCTGATTCGAACCGAACTCAAAATGAACCGAACCAAACCCAACCCGATAATTACAAACCTGAATGGGACTTATGGCCATAAAAATCTGAAAATCAGAATTAACCGAAACGAATTTGACGGCCCCTAAACGCCCGTACCTAGCAAGATTAAAAAAAAAGATGATCTTAATTTTAACAAATAACAACTGCAAGTATCAATCAAAAGTTTTAATTCCGGATATGTGAGATTGACGGGTAATCCGTGGGACCCGCGGGTAATATTAAATTTAATAAAATAAACTATATTTAAATAATAAAGTCATTTTTAATATTAACTATATTTAAAAACGAAAATTATTCATTATTCATTTATATAATAAAAAATCTATAATATTTATATATATATATAATTTATATTCATAATTAAATTACTGCACTAAGTAATAAATATAAAGTAACTTAATTTATTAATTAACTATTTATAAGTTATAAAATAACAGAATAAATTATATTTATGAATTTTACAACATACTTCAACTTATTAAAAAATATTAAAATACGATATATGAACTAATAAATCATTTCATAAGTTAATATACATATTTAAACTAAAATATTAAAAATAATTAATATATTTCTCATGTATGAGACGAGTATAATAACAGTAGTTAATTTGTATAATAATGTTGACAGAAAATATAATAATAAAATAAAATTTTACAAATATTTAAAACTAAAAATTTGTATTATAACATATGAAGCATGTTATATAAATTAATTATCTTATTTTCATAAAATTATATTAATGTAAATTTTATTTTTATTATATATACTTCAAAACAAATGTTTTAATAAAAAGATACACATGTATAAGATTTTTAATTTTGAGTAAATAAATATTTGAATAAAAATTCATCGCCCTTTAAAAATACATGTCAAAATCTAACAATAAACATCAATATTTCATCAAAATCTAATAAGAAACATTAGAATGCGAGTGAAAATCTAATAATAAATATTAATATTTGATCAACATCTAGTAAGAAACATTTAAGTGCGGGTCATAATTCATCTCACATTCATGTATCTATTTCTAATTTAGTATGTATCCTCTCGAATATTGATCCATTACGCTTACAAGTCGGGTCAAAATTCATCTCACATTCATGTATCTATTTCTAATTTAATATGTATCCTCTCGAATATTGATCCATTACGCTTACAATGCGGGTCAAAATTCATCTCACATTCATGTATCTATTTCTAATTTAATATGTATCCTCTCGAATATTGATTCATTACGCTTACAATAAAATGATAAATTAGTTTGACTAACTTTTGTAAAATAAGAGCATAACATTCATAATATATATCCACCATTCATCTAAACATTCATAAATTAGAATACTTTAAATGTGAAAATTTAAGTCAAATTGTATTATATAGTGGTCACCCATATGTTCAACCAGTAGCCGGGTCCCAAATTTTAGCGTATTTTGCATATTTTATAAAAAAAATTAAATAACGAGTTTAAAGAAAAAACTAATTGGACTCCATATAAAGTCATCGGTTAGTCAGTTTAACCGCGGGTCCGGGTCGTGACCCGAAACATTGGATATAACTCTTCATTTGAAACATTTAAATGTAGATACATAATCCAAATGCAATTTATTTCATATAATTTAGTTTGTGTCGAAAATAATCTCGCGCTTTGAAAGCGCGGATCAAAATCTAATATATTCTATTAAAATAGAGTCTTAATTTATCTACCATTGAAAGTTATCATTTAATTTTTGGACTGTTTCAAGTTTGTTAGTGTATTACATATTTTATGGTATCATTTAGTTAAAAACAAATATTTATAATTATCTTTATTAGCCAACTATCCATCTACATTTATAATCTTTCATATATTACCTAAATATAACAACTTCAATAGAATATGGTAATCAGAATATACTTTTGATTTAAAAAAATGGAAATCAAAATAATTTTAGTTATATATAATTTTTAATATACAAAAATATATCCAACACGGATTAAGCTCTAGTTTGTATTATTGTTGATGAATATATAATTTTTTAGTGAAAAAAGAAGAAGAAGAAGAAGAAAAAGAAAATAAGCAAATTTAGTGATTTGTCTTCATGTCTTGTCTCCTCTACCGCATAATTTTTTCATCAATTAAAAGTTTAAAACTAAACCTAACTACGTACAGTATATATATATATTTACTTATTCTCATGCAATTAAACCTTTCTTTAATTTGATTACTTGAGAGGCAAGAGTCGGTAAGATTAACAGAGTTGGCATTCAAGATAATGGCAGACGCTCTAGAGAATCAGAAAGAAGTTAAGAGATCAGGAAGCAATGAATCAGAGTCGGGATGCAATGAAGAAACGAAGGTAACCCAATAACTTGTTCTGCATTTCAGCTTCACTTAGACTGTTCCTTTATAGTATTTAGAGCAAGATTTGATATTTCGATTTATCGTTTCGTCACAGGCACAAGCTCCGGATATGAGGCTGAGTGGATCAGAGACGAGGCCTGATGAAGAGATTATAGGCCGAGTTAGATACGATAGAGATACAAGATTCTGGGACGAGAACAAGGTAAAATGAAAACAGAGCCAAGAAAATACCTTATCATATTGCTCCAGGGTTTTGATTTAATTGTTTGATTCTTAAAAGGAAGAACCTCCGGATAGAGATCCGATTAAACATGCAAGATTCTTGGAAGAGAAATTGCAAGAACTGAGAGATGCTGGGATGCAACATAGGAGAGGCGATGAAGCAATACAAAGACTGAGACAGAGATATGCTGAGAGGCAACAAAGGAGAGCCAATGAAACAGAGTCGAGATCCATTGAAGCAACGAAGGTACAGAAAACAGAGTCAAGAAAGAAGTATTGTTATGCTCTTGAGTAGGGTTTACATTTACTATTTAGATTCATGTTTCGACAGGGAAAAACTATGGATATAAGGCCAAGTGGATCAGGGACGAGGTCTGATGAACAGATTATAGGCCGAGTTAGATACGATAGAGATACAAGATTTTGGGAAGAGAACAGGGTAAAGAAACAGAACAAGGAACTTACTCTGTTCTGTATATTAGTATAATGAATCAAAGAGTTAATTCGATTAGCTTTTCTCTCAGGAATATTTAGAATCACGTTCAAGAGGAAACGAAGCTGTTCAGATTCCTAATCTGCAACAACAACAACAGAGAGTGAGAGATGCTGAGATGCAACAGAGGAGAAGCCGTGAAACAGAGTCAATATTCTTTCAACAGAAGAATAGGGTAAGAAGGGAACTGAACATAGAGTTCACTCTGTGAAGCAATAGAGTTGATGTGAATTTTCTCAGGAATACGAATGCTCTGGTTCAAGAATGAACGAAGCGGGTCCGATTCGTGAGTCATACATACATAGACCGAGTGATTTTGGGATGAAACAGAGGAGAAGCCATGAAACAGAGTGGAGGGTAAAGAAACCCTAACTTCTTTCTTACGCTTTTTTATTTAAACTTTTCAGTCTTATAGTTTTGATTCTATAGGCTAGAGGGAGTCCAGAGGGTAAAGAAACAAAGGTACACAATAACATTTTGACTTGGCGTTATGTGCAATATTTGATGAAAGAAGTCAAAGATACCATGGAAACAGAGTCAAGAAAAGAAAAAAACAGAGTCAAGAAAGAACATATTGTTATGCTCCTCTTGCGTAGGGTTGATATTAAGATATACGGCCGAGTGAATCAGGGAAGAAAGTAGTTGTTAGATACGATAGAGATACAAGATTCTGGGACTGAGAAGAGAACAGGGTGAAGAAACAGAACAAAGAACTTACTCTGTTCTGTAGTATAATGAATCAAAGAGTTGATACGAATTATCTTTTCTCTCAGGAATACTTAGAATCACGTCCAAGAGTGAACGAAGCAGTTCAGATTCGTGATCACAACGAGACATACACACAGAGAGTGAGAGATGCTGAGATGCAACAGAGGAGAAGCCGTGAAACAGAGTCAATATTCAGTCATAGGGTAAGGGAACTGAACAGAGTTCACTCTGTTTTTTATTTTCTGTCTTGTGAAGCAAGAGATGATGTGAATTCCTCAGGAGTACGAACGCTCTGGTTCAAGAATGAACGAAGCGGGTCCGATTCGTGAGTCATACATACGAGAAAACCAGCAACAACAACAACAACATAGACCGAGAGATTTTGGGAGAAGCCATGAAACAGAGTGGAGCTTCCAGCAGCAACACAAGAGGGTAAAGAAACCCTAACTTCTTTCTTACGCTTTCTTTATTTAAACTTTTCGTCTTATAATATTGATTCTCTAGGCTAGAGGGAGTCCAGATTGGGGATACAAAAGAAGAAGATTCGATGAGAGGAGACACGAAACAGAGGAGTATCTAAGTCGTCCCCGTAAAAAAAATGGAGATTGTCACTTTTATGTTAAAAATGGTTGGTGCGTCTATGGAATAGATTGCGTTTTTAATCATCCTACTCCGGGAACTCAGAGGAGACACGAAACAAAGGAGTCAAGATACATGCCAGAGAAGATGGTAAGAAGTATACAGAAGGTGGTCTTTATTATATTCTTTTAGTTTTAGGTTGGTTTAAACGTTTTCTTTGGATTATGATTATCAGGCTAGAACAGTGTATGGGAGGGGGAGGGGGTCCACGTGGAGATTCGATGAGGAAAGAGAGAATACGTTGGAAGAGAGGCAGAGAGATAACATTTGATGGGAGAGGACAGAAGCTCGAGACAATGTGCGGGAACAGAGAGACAGCACTTCTGGGTGGCTGAGTTATGAAGAGAGATGGAGGGATCCTGCAAATAGGGAGATTCTTATGCGTCTTTCAAGGAGAGTGGTAAGGAAGTTTAATAAGACCTGACTGTGTTCTATACTTTTGCTCATTAAGAATCTACATGAACAGGAACAGAGAGAAAGGGAGAGGCAGGTGAGAAATGAAGGGGCTCATAACAGAGAGTCATCACCAGAACTTGGGACTGAAAGAAAATAGGGTGATTGAATTTAAGAGGAAACAAAGTTAAGAACACAATCAAAGATGATTCCTTTTGGCGCAAGAAATTATCTGGTGAAGTTTTATTTGCTTTTGATCTATATCTGTACTGCAATAAAAGATGCACATGTAAGATCTTTTGTGAAAGTTGGGGGGGGGGGGGGAGGGGGTTAAATCAAATAATTAAAATTTACAAAATTTCACAACTTCTTAGTGGTATTAAAGAAACTTCAAAATTAAATTTCTTATATTAATCACTCACAAATTATATATATATATATATATTAAATATTGCTATGGAACCGATACCCACAAAATGAAAAATAAATAAAAAAAGATACCCACAAATTAGAAGAAAATTAAAAAAGTCTATAAAACATATCATGGGCTTAAAAAAAAGACATAATAGCTCAATTTGGATTACATCTTGACAAGTTGAATCGTGATACATGGTAATCTATGAGTAAAATAAAAAATAGTCCACTAAGTCCATTATAGGAAGAAAGGGTGACATGAAACATCCTTTATATTTTTTAGCTGTTTGAGAGAAAAGATTTAACAAGCTAGTTGACTCCCATTCTTATACTATCTACTTATTTATATCTTTGTTAAAACAAATATAATATGACATTCTAGAGAATCTTAGCTTTGATGCTCAAGAAAATGTACATAGGGGAGGGAGGTTCGTTTCAGATTTGAGCATGTTTGTTTGAACTGTGAATAATGTGAATCATCAATTCAAGGTTATAAAAGTATTCTATTTGGATTTGTATATATCTTTCTAGGGTTATCCACATCTCTTTTCTTTTTTTTTGTCAACAGGTCACTTTGGACCTTTAATCCTCAAACTGAGGTAAGGAGGGGTCGAACCCCTAACGCCAGGACCCGAAGGCAGAGCTCAGTAGCCACTTGACTACGAACCACCCGGCATGGGTTATCCACATCTCTAAGACTCAAGTTTAACGCTTGTAATGTGTATACACTATATAATATACACATCAACCATCATATTCGACATTTTTACAGGTTTATAATCGACAACGGAGGAACCAGAAGCAATTCCAGGCACAACAGCAACAACAAGAGATGAAACTCAAACAAGAACAAGAATCCACCCAACATAAACAGCAACCGTTAGCTTCTCAATTCTATCTTTCCCTGTAATATAACAATAAATCATTTTTTTCTCTTTGATCTCTCTCTCTGTAACAGAAAGCTTGTATTCAAGTTGGTTTTTAGGGTTCTCAGACGTTGGATTGTTGCAAGTAGGGATGTCAAATGGTACAATGACCATTTCATTCCCAAAATCGAGAGTCGTTCAAATAGGCTGAAACTCATTTATCCCAAAATAAATGGGCCAAAATCAGAAATGAAGTTAAATTCATCTTAAAAAAACATTATCATTTTTTCATCAAAATCATAAAATTATGTTTTTCCAGCAAAAATGAAAAAATCATGTTTTCCTCCAAAACACACAAAATCAACTTTTTCCGTCAAAACCGTGTAACCATTTTTTCCCCTAAAACAGAGAAAATATGCTTTCTCCAAATTACAGAATCACGTTTTCCCGCCAAGTAAAATCATCTTTCCCAGTAAGTTCGCAAAATCATGTTTTATCGCAAATGCGCAAAATCACATTTTTCGGCCAAAATTTCAAAAAAAAAAAAATTTGTCAAAATCGCAAAATCATGTTTCCTGCCAAAACCGCACAATCATATATTCTAGTCAATACCGAAAATCACGTTTATCCACCAAAACTGCAAAATCATGTTTTCCCGCCAAAGCCGCGAAATCACATTTTCCCGCCAAAGCCGCAAAATCATATTTTCCCGCCAAAGCCGCAAAATCACGTTTTCTTGACAAAACCGTTAAATCATGTTTTCTTACCAAAAATAGAAAATCATATTTTTTTGCCAAACATGCCGAATCACTTTTTCTCGCCATTAACTCAATCACGTTTTCCACCAAATTTGTAAAATTATGTTTTTCCGCCAAAACCATAAAATTTATTACATCATATTTTCTTGACAAACCCGCAAAACTATTTTAAAAATTATGTTTTGGTAAAATCACAAAATTTAATATTTCTAACAAAAATATAACATTCATTTTTGGTGCCCCGTGAATTCCATTTGGTTATGATCTTATTTGGAGTTGGTCTTATTTAGATGTTGTTCTATGTGGGACTATATCATGCATGACTTGAAAATGAGATTGTCCAGTTGGACAAGCCCATTTGAACATAGACATCCCAATTGACAACCCTAGTTGCAGGTCACTGAACTAACTAGCTAGTCAACAAAAGCCAACATCTGCTGTTGGTTTCAGAATCCCTATGATCTAAAACTATAGTAATAACAAAAAACTGTTTCCGAAACTGATTGAACAAGGATATGGGCAACCCTTTGGTAAAAAGGTTTGCATATTGCAAAGAAGAAGGAATATGAATTACTTTAACTTCTCGAATCGTAACTTTTACCTGACAAAATAAATGTCTAGCTCAACATGCTTTGTTCTATGATCCTTTGTAGGATTCATCGCAACTTTGGTAGATAGAGTTGATATTGTCACAATATACAACCAAAACTTTTGAAATGTTGAAGTGGAGTTCAAGTAGCAGATATCATAACCAACTAAGCTTTGCTACAGTATTAGCAAAAAAAGAGGAAGAGATATGAGAGAAAGAGAAAAAAACTCAAGAGCAATCAATCTCTGATACCATAAAAGCTTTCGTAATTCCTCAATGAGGATTCATTCATTGACGTGACTTTTAAATAACCAAAGAGGTTACAATTGGTTATGATATTCATGTGATAATCTACGTGAATAATCATTCAAGAAAAACAACGCGCTGTCACGCGCCCCTTTTCCAACGAAACCAAAGCGACTCCGAAACCTAAAAACGAAGCTCGTTCCCGTCGACCTCTCCGGCCTGCAGCTCGCCGGTAGGTCCCAGCTTCCACTCTCTTGTCGTCTCCTCCTCATCTCTCCGTATCTATCAATTTCTTTGCCATGGCTTCTGCGAGCTCTACCTTGGCGTCTCCGACGAGTAATGATGTCGTGATTCAAGATCTTCTTCTGACCTCAGGAGCTTCATTGACAACATTAAACGGTGCTATGGGCTCTGAATCCTTGCTTCACCAAGGATTGATTCCGCCTCCATCCGTAGATACTGATTCTGCTGATCCGACCTTAGGCTCTTCTCCTTCGTCTCAGGGTCCATCTATTGAAGCCAGCCGTAGACAAGCTTCTCTGCCAGTTGACCAGAACACACAAGCAACTGCAGAAGCCATCAACACTCAAGCACCCCATTCAATGCCAGGTCCTCCATTGATTGCCTCTCAAGCTCCTCCTTCTCAGTTTGTGCCTTCCCTAGGTTCATGGGCAAAACCACTCATCTTCAAGCCTCCCGTTACTCCTCCTGACCCGAGTACTCCAAGAGGTTATGACCCTGCGCTTGTGGGAAATCAACTTGCTGCCCTTTGGCCATCTCTTAATGACGAAATCTTGAACAAACAACACAAGGGCAATCACTCAACCCGTTCCTTAAAGGTTACCATAGAGAAAATGCCACCTCCGGAGCTTAAAGCTAATGGAACTCTTCGTTTCCCATGGGCTGCAAGATTGGGTCCCCAGTCACGCAATCTATTTCGAGCTGCTTCACCTACCTACCGACTTGATGGTACACCTGAGGTATCAATTCCTTCTAAAGTCCTTAGATTAGGACCCAAGAACAAAGATGAATATGTTATTGGAAAATTTCATAGATGTTCTTTACCCCCGGGTGGCTTGATTCATGCTGTAGTCAATAGAATATGGGGAAGAAATTGTAAGATTGCTTGCAAGAAGCTTAGTGATTCATCTTATATGTTTCATATTCCACACCAACCTACTCGTCAATGGATTATACAAAGAGGAGTATGGCATATTGACGACTGTTTGCTATTTGTGTTGCCTTGGACTCCTGAGGGTTCATTTAAAATTCCAGAAATTTCAACACTTCCGGTTTGGGTGAATTTGATAGATATCCCCGATTGCTGCTATTCTAGGCTGGGAATTAGTCATGTTGCCTCTGGTCTTAGAGAACCTATTTTAACACAAAAACCTCGTTTGGATCCTACCAACATGGGTGAAGCCAAGGTATTGGTTGAAATAGAATTGGACAAGGACTTTCCAAAGCTTATAGCTCTTGATGATAAGCAGGGCAATATCTTTTTGGTTAAGGTTGAGTATACTTGGATCCCTTCTACATGTGAAAGGTGTGGATGTTTAGGTCACAAAGCGAAAAGGTGCCTTCATCCCCTTAAGACTCCAGAGAACTCAACTTTGACGCCAAATTCAGTGGATAGTGCTGATGTACCGATTGTGGATATTAACATCATTACCCAGCAAAATGAGAATGCTGCCTCATCTACTTCAACATCTCAACAAAAAGAACCTAGTGATCAAGAAAGTCTTCCTATTGCTCACATGGCCTATAAGGCTCCTATTATTGAGAACCAGTTTAATGAGTTGGATGGTCTTGTCATTTCTAAACAAGAAAAAATCACCACTGCTAAAGCTGCTCCAAACTCGAGTTCATGTTTGATTCCTGATCACGAACCACTAGTTACTGCTTCGGATGCTTCTACAGAAGGCCAAGTTACACCTGCTGCAAAGTTCAAAGCTATCTCCTCTTCCACTCAACAGGACAACCATACTGCACTGCCAAGCTTGTTCTCTTCTACACCCATATTAGCAGATTTTCAGTCTGCTCCCACTACAACACCTTTTATGGAATCCTCTCCATCAAACAATATCGACAAGGAGGTCCATACACCTTTTGTTGATCCCTTAACCACAACACCTAACGCTATTGCATTCGAGAGTCCTTCTTGTTTCTCTGTGCTAGGTGATGTGGATGAAACGGAGATCGAGCCAATGAGTTCTCTCGGCTTGACAAGAAGTGGGAGGGAGACAAAACCTTCTAACAAGTACCAAGATTTGGATTGGAAGATGGTTCAAGGAAAAGGAAAGCATGGCCGGCGTGGTCGTGGTTCCAAACGCTAGCTACTATCTTTCATTTCATTGTTACCTTTGCTAATTTCTACCTAAGTAGTTTCATAGGTATGAGATGTTATCTATCATGATTCTATCATGCAAACTTTATCTAGCTATAGGGTTTTACCACCCTATCTTGTAAATGTTTATGTTATTTAAATTTGAAAGCCTTTTATCAAAAAAAAAAGATAATCTACGTGAATAAGTTGACACTATTAATAAAAATATATCAAATATCTCATAGAGATACAAGAATTTTGGAAGAGAACAAGGTAAAAAAAATATTGAGCAAAAACTTACTCTGTTCTTTATTGTATTAGTATATTATATGAATCGAGATTCAGTGTGAATATCTTTTTCAAGAATACTTAGAATCAGGTCTAAGAGTGAATGAAGCGATTCAGATACGTAAGAGAGAATCTGCAACAATGGAGACTAAGAGATGCTGACATCCAACAAAGGAGATACCCTGAAACAGATTCAAGATTCTTGCAACATAACAATAGAATATAAGCAGTCTGTTAAAACTAGCAATAACCATTTTTATATTTATGTAAAAATTTTATGATATCCATTGACCAACATAAATGGAAAAGATGCTGATATTGATGAGAGTATCTCGGCCGGTTGTGTCGCTTATCTGGGCATGCCTTTGAAATTTTCAAATTTTGTGTGATTATTTTGCAGTCTTTGACCATTTAATTGGCCAGTAATAGATGTGCTACATCCTTTTAATTGCAGGCGATCTTACACAAGAATGATTTCCACATGGTCCAGTGTGGACCTCCTCCATTATACTTATGGATTATTTCCTTTGATGCAAGTCATGAATAGTCCATATAATCTCCTTTTGAAGACGTATACATACATCTAGGTACCAGATAGCTTGTGCCTTTTCTTTAGAGCTGTCCATTTGTCGATCAAAAGTTCTTCGTCTGCGATATAAATGTCAATTAGATTTGCGAAGCTAGGCTGCTTTATGCTAGGATGCTCAATGAATTCTATGGGGATGGCTTTTTGTGTCATTTTATGCTTTATAATCGCTGGCTTTGGTGTTTTTTCCTTGAGGAATTCACGTAAGTGTCAATTGATCGAACTATTTAGCCAGATTATGGACTATTTTGAGGTATGAATTTATCATTTTCTTCTTCCTTTACATTTTCTGGTAAATTGATTTGCGGCGAGTTCTAAACCATTTACTTAATGAATACCATGATATGAATGTTAGGAAATACGGGTCAAATTTCCTTGCGGAAAAATCAGAATTTGTGGGAGCGGGAAGAAAACACACAAAATTGTTAACGGAGTTCGGCCAATCGTGCCTACGTCTCCGGGACCTGCTACCGATCTTTTTATTATCACCGGGAAATTTTACAAGCTCTCAACTTACACCCGAAAAAAAAAAAAGTTTTTTTTTTTTTTTTCTCTCACGAAGAAGTTTCTTCTTCTTCTTTCTTGTTCTCTCTTTCTTTTGGATTTCTGGGATGGATTTTAACAGCAAGATCTTCCATGTATTTATAGCAAAGGATGGAGTGTGTGAAAGCCACAATCTTTGACAAAATGAGCTTCCTCCTTTCTTGACTTCTTTGCCATCTTCACCGACCTGCCGTCCTCACCGACATCATCACCGTCCAAAAAAAAAAAAACGTGTTCTAACAATCTCCCACTTGAAGACTTATTTCAATATGTCTTCACACCTCGATCAATGTAGCAGGTCTTCCCAGCTTGTTACTCCAACAAGCCAACTGAGGTTTCACACAACCTCAGCTTCTCACACGGCACGACCTTCGTTAGCATGTCTGCCGGATTCTTACTTCCTGAGATCTTCTCAAGCACCAACATTTCATCTTCTAACGCTGATCTGATGAAATGATACCGACGATGTATGTGCTTCGTCCGAGCATGGTAAACTGGATTCTTTGCCAAGTCGATGGCGCTTTTACTATCGCAGTACAATACACTTTTCCCTTGGTCATGGCCTAACTCCTCTAGAAAAGATTGTAGCCATATCATCTCTTTTGTTGCCTCTGTCACCGCAACATACTCAGCTTCACAGCTTGATAGAGATACAATTTTCTGCAACTTTGAAACCCAACAAATTGCAGTACCGCCAAAAGTGTAGACATATCCAGTTGTGCTCTTCGTGCTGTCAATGTCACCTCCATTGTCAGCATCAACATATCCCTGCAATCCCGTCTCAGACTTCGTGAAACATAGTGAAAGGCTTGGATTTCCTTTCATGTATCTGAAAATCCACTTGACGGCTTCCCAATGTTCCTTTCCTGGATTGCTCATAAATCTGCTGACTACTCCCACTGCATGTGCAATGTCTGGCCTTGTACATATCATCGCGTACATTAGGCTGCCTATAGCAGAAGCATATGGAACCTTATCCATATATTCCATCTCGTCTTTCATTGCAAGCTCCCACTTGATCGACTCATCCACTTGCATAGCCTCTTCATAACATTCAGGCTCTCCTCTGTCTGTGAGCAGAATGTAGTTGAGCGATGGAGAAAATCTTACAGGCTTTCTGATGATTCTACTTGACCGTCGTAACTCCGTGACTGGTGTATGTGGGACCACTTCGGAATCATCATCCTCATCAGCCTCACCACTCTCTTCTTGAGAGATTTCTTCTTCTGTTGTTGTTGTATCCTGTGGTAACTCCGGTGTCACGATATCTCCTAGGTCAACAACTTCTGGCTCTTTCCTCTCTGAGCCTTCTTTTAGCTTATCCTTGTACAACGCTTCTTCGTTGAACACAACATTCTTGCTGCGGATGATCTTTCGATTTTCATCATCCCAAAACCGGTAACCAAACTCCTCGTTACCATAACCGATGAAGTAACACTTCTTCGCCTTTGAGTCAAGTTTACTTCTTGCAGCATCGTCAATGTGAACATAAGCTAAGCAACCAAATACCTTTAGATAAGAAAGGTTTACTTTCTTGCCGCTCCAAACTTCTTCAGGGATCTTGAATCCCAACGGCACCGACGGTCCTCTATTTATTAAGAAAGCTGCGGTACTGATTGCATCTGCCCAAAACGTCTTAGTCAATCCACAGTTCAATCTCATGCTCCTTGCACGCTCATTCAAGATCCGGTTCATCCTTTCTGCTATTCCATTCTGTTGAGGCGTTCCCGGAATAGTCTTCTCCATCTTGATTCCATTATCAGCGCAATATCTCTTGAACTCCTCGCTGATATACTCTCCACCATTATCAGACCTTAAACACTTCAACTTGAGATTCGTCTCAATCTCAACCATGGCTTTCCATCTCTTGAAAACCGAGAACACTTCATACTTGTTCTTCATGAAGTAGACCCACACCTTCCTTGTGGAGTCATCAATAAAGGTCACATAGTAGTACGAACCTCCCAACGATGCAATAGGAGCGGGTCCCCACACGTCAGTGTGCACCAGCTCTAACTTCTCAGATTTTGGCTCTCTTCCTCCTTTAGAGAAACTAACTCGTTTCTGTTTCCCAAGGATGCAGCTTTCACACATCTGATGATCCACCGTCTTCAGATCCGGAAGAGCGCCATTTTCCACCATGAGTTTCATCCCTTTCTCACTCATGTGCCCCAACCTACAATGCCACAACTTCGTTTGTTTGGCATTCTCGACAACAGCAACAGTGTCTTGATAACTCGTCGTCATATAGAGAGTGCCTCTTTTATGACCTCTTGCAACCACCATTGAACCTTTCCTGACTCTCCAGGCTCCACCACCAAAATTGACATCGTGCCCCGTATCATCAAGTTGACCTACTGAGATCAGATTTCGCATCAACTTTGGCACATGTCTAACCTTCGTAATCTTCCACACACGTCCATCTGACATCTTCAAGTTGATATCTCCAATACCAACTATGTCCAAAGGTAATCCATCAGCAAGATATACCTTTCCGTAATTTCCCGCAACATAATTCTCCATAATGTTATGGTGCGGCGTCGTGTGGAATGACGCTCCTGAGTCAAGAACCCATGAATCAATAGGGCTATCAACGTAGGAGATTGACGCCTTGGTGGTATTTGCAGCTGCATCACGAGCTTCACTTTTCTTCGGGGAATCAACAGACACTACCAATGCTTCAGCAATTTCACGTGTCACTGCATTGACTCCGCCTCCCTTGTTGTCTTCCTTCTTAGGCGGTGCCCGAAAATTCTTCTTAATGTGGCCTGTCTTTCCACAATTCCAGCACTCCAGAGGCTGTCTGAATTTGGACTGACCCCATCCATTCCTTGACTTCGATCTGCCTTTACTCCGGTTACTTCTGTCTAGGTTTCGTCCTCTGTTTTCTACGTTGAAAGCAGAGCTCGTGGATGTCTCCCCAGAGTCTATCCTTCGAACTTCCTCAGCAAGGATACGATCTCTAACATCATTAAATTTAAGTTTCTGAGTACCGACAGAATTACTAACCGCTGCCCTCATCGGCTCCCAACTATTTGGCAGAGATGCCAACATAATCAATGCGCGCACTTCATCATCAAACTCGATTTCAACGGATGACAGTTGGTTGACAATCGTGTTGAACTCGTTCACATGTGCGGCAACCAGGCCACCTTCTTCCATCTTCAAATGAAAGAGCTTCTTCATGAGAAACACCTTATTATTCGCCGAAGGTTTCTCATACATATCTGAGAGAACTTTCATGAGCCCTTCCGTGGTCTTCTCCTTCGCAACGTTGTGAGCAACGTTTTTCGACAGTGTTAACCTTATAACACCCAGAACTTGTCTGTCAAGGAGCTCCCACTCAGCCTGATCCATCTTCTCAGGCTTCTTGCTCAGTGGTTGATGAAGCTTCCGTCCGTACAGATAATCTTCAATTTGCATTCTCCAAAATGCATAGTCTGTACCATCAAATTTCCCGATACCGTGTGCTGAACCGTCTTCGCCTCCCATCGTTTCTGAAACCACCGTGTGTAAAACACCTCCGTCGATGAACCGATGTTACCGACAAAATTCACTATTCAAGAAATCACTATTCTCGTGAACAGTAACCCACTATTCACAAAATCACTATTGTGAACAGTAACCCACTATTTTAAATAGTAACCCACTGTAGCTCTGATACCAGTTGTTAGGAAATACGGGTCAAATTTCCTTGCGGAAAAAATCAGAATTTGTGGGAGCGGGAAGAAAACACACAAAATTGTTAACGGAGTTCGGCCAATCGTGCCTACGTCTCCGGGACCTGCTACCGATCTTTTTATTATCACCGGGAAATTTTACAAGCTCTCAACTTACACCCGAAAAAAAAAAAAGTTTTTTTTTTTCCTCTCACGAAGAAGTTTCTTCTTCTTCTTTCTTGTTCTCTCTTTCTTTTGGATTTCTGGGATGGATTTTAACAGCAAGATCTTCCATGTATTTATAGCAAAGGATGGAGTGTGTGAAAGCCACAATCTTTGACAAAATGAGCTTCCTCCTTTCTTGACTTCTTTGCCATCTTCACCGACCTGCCGTCCTCACCGACATCATCACCGTCCAAAAAAAAAAACGTGTTCTAACAATGAATGTGTTTATCTTAGATGGTTCGGATTTGAGGACAAATCCTTTTAAAGGAGGAGGGGATGGTGCGATCCTGACCAGCTTCAACCTGAGGGATTTGAAGTTCAACTATGAAGCAGCTAGGAGAGTGATCAAGACACAATCTAATGGGCTGTATAGAAGCTTTAATGATCTGGTCTGAGATATAATGGAAAAAGAGGAGACAAAGGTTACTCATGGTGCAGTTTTTCTACACTTGGTCAGACATTTCAACAGCATGAATTACATGAGATCTATCAGGAGAGACGTCCAGCTAGCAAGAAACACATAAAGATTGGACAAAGATGGCGTTTGCAACAGAGTTCAATGGAGCGGAATGTTACATGGATCAAGAAGGATATCTTTGTGTGCAAACTGGACCAAGAGTACATCAAGGTCGAGCTGAGCTTTAAAAGGGATGTGCCTAAGATGTTATTGGCTGAGAAGGGGCCTTATATGCCCGTAAAGAGCAAGGATAAGCCACCATGGGCTTTACTTGGTCGAATTGTATTGTTTAGTGTATTTGGGCTTTTCTTATTTAAGTAAACCAACTAGGAGTAGTATTTGGGATTTGTAAACCCATTAGGAATAGAATTAGGGTTAAGGTTTTATAAACCAATTAGAAATAGGTTTTAGTTTTCTTTTTTTAGCTAAGAATTTCGTTTTGGTTTTTCCTTTTAGAGTTAGGATAAGGTTTTCTAGTTAGAGTTTTCTTTATTGTCTTTATAAAGCCAAAAGCAGCACATATTGTAACTTACGCATTCTTTTGATAAAACTTGAGCTTTTGGCTTCATCAACATGTTCCTTTGGGACACATTTACCTGGTTCACGTGTGAACAAACTTATCTCTTAGAATCCAACGCCATGGATGAGATATTCAGAGCTAATAAGCGAGGTGCACTCGTAGCTGCTGAACCGAACAACTCTAGAGTATTCCGCAGCTCTATTGTGAAGAACACCCCACGTCCAAGGGCTCTAATTAAAGGCTCAAGGATCCACCCATCATCCCTCAAGTGTGATTGGGACGAGGTCTTCCTATCCAAGGCCGCACCACATTTTCTGCTAAATTGATTTGCGACGAGTTCTAAACCATTTACTTAATGACAACCTTATATAATTTGGATTAAACATAAATTTTATTTATGTAAGAATCAATAATTTGCTGTAGTCAATTCTTAAAATGGGTAACTCATTCATGGTGATTTAGCGATAGATTGATAATAAACTTACCCTAAATTTAAAAGACGAGAATTTCGGTCTTTTCACTATTATGTTGCAATTAAGTGATGAAAACCAAAACGTGTCATTTTATTTTTTATTATTTTATGAATTTTCTATTTTTATTAGGAAACAACATAAGTGGGGAGAGTGTTATAAAGCATAAAATAACACAATATATCATTTACAGAAAATTTTGAGTTCTTGGAAGCAATTCAGCAATTTTGCTAGGGTAAGTTTGTTACTTAACCAGACATATGTTTTATAGTGATTTGTGCATTGATACCGATTTTCAGAAAAGTTTTATTAATAATAGTTGATTGGGTAATACTTTTTCTTATCAATTTGTGAAGAGGTCGACATTTTATACAAACCACTTTTGCAAATTTTGATTTTATAGACTACCTTCCTCGTCTCTGGGTTCTTAGGTATCAACCGGATGCATATTTGGTATGACAGTGAAAACATAAAAGTAATCAAATATGCATATATGACGTCTAATTAATTACAAATACTATTATTTTCAAACATGAATGTTAATAGAGTTTAGCTGTTTACGGTCTATTTTTACTGTAAAAAGATGAACATCTAGGGATTTTGAGGTGATTAGCATTCCTTCACTTTTTTTACTACTAAAAACAAAGAATTTACAAACTATATGTTTACATTAATCACTTTGACAATTATATATTTGTTTTGAAACATTGTTTTGGAACTCATAGTCACACCTAGGCCCATGACTTATTATTCGAATTCGATCAGAGATCCACTCCAGATCTGTTTCGAAAATAGGGTATTTGGAGTGTTCATATCTGGATCCGGATAGTAAAATCTCGGATCTTTCAAAACCGGATCCATATATTTTGATTTTAGGTCTGGATCCGTATTCATGTTTTAAAAATATATAATTTTTTAATATTAATAATTATATTTGATATATTAATATTTATACATAAAATTAATCTTATAAATTTATATTTTAATTTTTATAATATTTTGTACAAATTTATATTTATAAATCTTGTATAAATATTCAATTTATGTATTATTTTATTTTTTTAATTTTTATTTATTTTTATGGATCCGGATCTAGATCCGATATTAGATAGTTATCCAAAATATGGATATCCGAAACCCACAGATCCGAATTATGATAATAAATCTACGGATCCGACAAATTTTAGATCTGGATATCCTAAATTCTTTGGATTTCCGGATCAACCCCACCCTAGTCACATCCACCAATTAGAAGAAATTAAAAGTTTATAAAACCAAACGATATAAACAATCCATTCGCTTAAAAGACAGAATAGCCCAATTAGGATTATACCTTGATGCAAAACTAAAATCGTGACACGTGACAACATACAAATAGAATGAAAGAGTCCCACATCGGATATAGGTAGTACGAGTGACATGAAACATTCTTTATAAATAGTGCATTCTCTACTTAATTCTCTCGTTTATTGAGACTTCAAAGAAGCTATCTTGTGTTTCTACGGAACGGTGGGCCTAAAATCCAACAAAATACGATTTAAAGTTTTTAACAAATAATTAAAGCCAATTAAATTTGTTATGTACAATTGATTAGTTTGAATTTGTCATAACTGGGCTGAGTACCATATAGAACAAAGACTTGAATAATAAACCATAACATGATAACCGTTTGGAGTAAAAAGAGTGAACATACCATAAAATACCTAAAAATCATAGTCTTGATGTACTACATTAGTGACAAATCGAGGAACATAACTATAACAACAAATCAGATTTCCATTTGAGATTTGTCCTTGGATAATTTATCAGCCATCATATTTCCTTGCCTTCGTGTATGCAATTGATATCAACATCCTCAAATTTGTGTAACCACCATTGTATTTCTCTTTTCCAGTTGTAGAACCCAAATTGCAACACCTTCAAATTAAGTATGTCAACCACTTTGCTGTTACAAACGTTTTCTATTTAGGATTAAGAAGAAAACTAAAAGAGTGAAGCCATTCTTTGATTTGATTTTTCTGGCATTGAAATAAAGAAGAAACTGAGACAGAGTACTTACTCTTTCAACATAATGGCAGACACTCTAGTGAACAATGCAAGAAGCTCATATAAGAAGAAGAGATGAAACAGAGTCGAGACCCATTGAAGAAGCCAATGTAATCAAGAAACTCAACAAGAACTTACTCTGGTGACCCAAACTTGTCCTGATGATGTTCTTAACTGTGATTCTCAGGGACATTCTCCGGATTCGATGGTAAAGATTATGAGTAAAAATCAGAAGAAAGGAGACGAAGATGAGAGGCAGAACTATAAGAGGGTAACTGAACTAAATGCCATCTTTATATATTGTGTTAGGAAATACGGGTCAAATTTTGCGGGAAATCAGAATTTTCGGGAGCGGGAAGAGACACACAAAATTGTTAACGGAGTTCGGCCAATTGTGCCTACGTCTCCGGGACCTGCTACCGATCCTTTTTTATTATTAACCCGGGAGAATTTACAAAGCTTTCAAGACTCTCAACACACCCCGATCCCAAATACACTCAAGAAATTAATAATAATTTCTTAAAGAAAAAAAAAAGAAAAAAAAACTTTTTTTTTTTTCTCTCTTTCTTCTTCCCCTCTTCTCACGTTCTCTCTTCCTCACTTCTTCTTCCCTCTCTGATTTCTTTCTTGTTTGGGATGGATTTGCTTCATCACCTTATGCAGGTATTTATAGGAGGAGAAGAGGGGTGTGAAAGCCTCAATCTTTGACAAAATTGGAGTTCTTCTTTGTCATCACCAACCTGCCGTCCACCGGCCATCATCACCGGCCACACAAAAAAAACGTGCTCTAACAATCTCCCACTTGAAGACTGATTTTAATCTGTCTTCACATCTTGATCAATGTAGCAGGTCTTCTCAGCTTGTTACTCCGACAAGCCAACTGAGGTTGCACATAACCTCAGCTTATCACGCGGCACGACCTTCGTTAACATGTCTGCCGGATTCTTACTTCCTGGGATCTTCTCAAGTACCAACATTTCATCTTCCAATGCTTGTCTGATGAAATGATATCGACGATGTATGTGCTTCGTCCGAGCATGGTAAACTGGATTCTTTGCCAAGTCGATGGCGCTTTTACTATCGCAGTACAATACACTTTTCCCTTGGTCATGGCCTAACTCCTCTAGAAAAGATTGTAGCCATATCATCTCTTTTGTTGCCTCCGTCACCGCAACATACTCAGCTTCACAGCTTGATAGAGATACAATTTTCTGCAACTTTGAAACCCAACAAATTGCTGTACCGCCAAAAGTGTAGACATATCCAGTTGTGCTCTTCGTGCTGTCAATGTCACCTCCATTGTCAGCATCAACATATCCCTGCAATCCCGTCTCAGACTTCGTGAAATATAGTGAAAGGCTTGGATTTCCTTTCAGATATCTGAAAATCCACTTAACAGCTTCCCAGTGTTCCTTTCCTGGATTGCTCATAAATCTGCTAACGACTCCCACTGCATGTGCAATGTCTGGCCTTGTACATATCATCGCGTACATCAGGCTCCCTATAGCAGAAGCATATGGAACTTTATCCATATATGCCATCTCGTCTTCCGTCTTTGGAGACTGATCCTTGGATAACCGAAAATGACTTGCCAGCGGAGTATTGACTGGCTTCGCGTCATCCATATTAAATCTCTTGAGGACTTTCTTCACATACTCCTCTTGTGAAAGCTTAAGACCCTCCTTGCTTCTACTGATTCTCATCCCTAGAATCTGCCTTGCTTCTCCAAGGTCTTTCATCGCAAACTCTTCCGAGAGTTTCGTCTTCAAGCTATTAATCTCATGCAAGTCCGCTCCCACGATCAGCATGTCATCCACGTACAGGAGCAATATCACGTAGGAATCTTCAAACCTCTTGAAGTAACAACAGTGGTCAGCTTCACACCTCAAGAAACCGACACCTTTTATAAAGCTGTCAAACCTTTTATACCACTGTCTTGGAGCTTGTTTCAAACCGTACAAACTCCTCTTAAGCTTGCAAACAAGGCTTTCCTTTCCTTTGACCTCAAAGCCTTCGGGTTGCTTCATATAAATTTCTTCATCCAAATCACCATGAAGAAATGCCGTCTTCACATCCATTTGCTGAAGATGCAAATCCTCTTTTGCTACCAGTCCAAGAACCGTTCTAATAGTCACCAACTTGACTACTGGAGAAAAGATTTCAGTGTAGTCAACGCCTTCTTTTTGTTGAAATCCTTTCACAACAAGCTTCGCCTTATAGCGCGTACTCCCATCAGGTTCTTCTTTTATTCGGTAGACCCACTTGTTATGCAATGCCTTTTTCTCCTTAGGCAAATCTGCTAACTCCCACGTGTGATTTGATAACAGCGAATCCATCTCGTCGTTCATTGCAAGCTCCCACTTGATCGACTCATCAACTTGCATAGCCTCCTCATAACATTCAGGCTCGCCTCTATCTGTGAGCAGAATATAGTTGAGCGATTGAGAAAATCTTACAGGCTTTCTGATGATTCTACTTGACCGTCGTAACTCCGTGACTGGTGTATGTGGGACCACTTCGGAATCATCATCCTCATCAGCCTCACCACTCTCTTCTTGAGAGATTTCTTCTTCTGTTGTTGTTGTATCCTGTGGCAACTCCGGTGTCACGATATCTCCTAGGTCAACAACTTCTGGCTCTTTCCTCTCTGAGCCTTCTTTTAGCTTATCCTTGTACAACGCCTCTTCGTTGAACACAACATTCTTGCTGCGGATGATCTTTCGATTTTCATCATCCCAAAACCGGTAACCAAACTCCTCGTTACCATAACCGATGAAGTAACACTTCTTCGACTTTGAGTCAAGTTTACTTCTTGCAGCATCGTCAATGTGAACATAAGCTAAGCAACCAAATACCTTTAGATAAGAAAGGTTTACTTTCTTGCCGCTCCAAACTTCTTCAGGGATCTTGAATCCCAACGGCACCGACGGTCCTCTATTTATTAAGAAAGCTGCGGTACTGATTGCATCTGCCCAAAACGTCTTTGGCAATCCACAGTGCAATCTCATGCTCCTTGCACGCTCATTCAAGGTCCGGTTCATCCTTTCTGCTATTCCATTCTGTTGAGGCGTTCCTGGAATAGTCTTCTCCATCTTGATTCCATTATCAGCGCAATATCTCTTGAACTCCTCGCTGATATACTCTCCACCATTATCAGACCTTAAACACTTCAACTTGAGATTCGTCTCAATCTCAACCATGGCTTTCCATCTCTTGAAAACCGAGAACACTTCATACTTGTTCTTCATGAAGTAGACCCACACCTTCCTTGTGGAGTCATCAATAAAGGTCACATAGTAGTACGAACCTCCCAGCGATGCAATAGGAGCGGGTCCCCACACGTCAGTGTGCACCAGCTCTAACTTCTCAGATTTTGGCTCTCTTCCTCCTTTAGAGAAACTAACTCGTTTATGTTTCCCAAGGATGCAGCTTTCACACATCTGATGATCCACCGTCTTCAGATCCGGAAGAGCGCCATTTTCCACCATGAGTTTCATCCCTTTCTCACTCATGTGCCCCAACCTACAATGCCACAACTTCGTTTGTTTGGCATTCTCGACAACAGCAACAGTGTCTTGATAACTCGTCGTCATATAGAGAGTGCCTCTTTTATGACCTCTTGCAACCACCATTGAACCTTTCCTGACTCTCCAGGCTCCACCACCAAAATTGACATCGTGCCCCGTATCATCAAGTTGACCTACTGAGATCAGATTTCGCATCAACTTTGGCACATGTCTAACCTTCGTAATCTTCCACACACGTCCATCTGACATCTTCAAGTTGATATCTCCAATACCAACTATGTCCAAAGGTAATCCATCAGCAAGATATACCTTTCCGTAATTTCCCGCAACATAATTTTCCATAATGTTATGGTGCGGCGTCGTGTGGAATGACGCTCCTGAGTCAAGAACCCATGAATCAATAGGGCTATCAACGTAGGAGATTGACGCCTTGGTGGTATTTGCAGTTGCATCACGAGCTTCACTTTTCTTCGGGGAATCAACAGACACTACCAATGCATCAGCAATTTCACGTGTCACTGCATTGACTCCGCCTCCCTTGTTGTCTTCCTTCTTAGGTGGTGCCCGACAATTCTTCTTAATGTGGCCTGTCTTTCCACAATTCCAGCACTCCAGAGGCTGTCTGAATTTGGACTGACCCCATCCATTCCTTGACTTCGATCTGCCTTTACTCCGGTTACTTCTGTCTAGGTTTCGTCCTCTGTTTTCTACGTTGAAAGCAGAGCTCGTGGATGTCTCCCCAGAGTCTATCCTTCGAACTTCCTCAGCAAGGATACGATCTCTAACATCATTAAATTTAAGTTTCTGAGTACCGACAGAATTACTAACCGCTGCCCTCATCGGCTCCCAACTATTTGGCAGAGATGCCAACAGGATCAATGCGCGCACTTCATCATCAAACTCGATTTCAACGGATGACAGTTGGTTGACAATAGTGTTGAACTCGTTCACATGTGCGGCAACCAGGCCACCTTCTTCCATCTTCAAATGAAAGAGCTTCTTCATGAGAAACACCTTATTATTCGCCGAAGGTTTCTCATACATATCTGAGAGAACTTTCATGAGCCCTTCCGTGGTCTTCTCCTTCGCAACGTTGTGAGCAACGTTCTTCGACAGTGTTAACCGTATAACACCCAGAACTTGTCTGTCAAGGAGCTCCCACTCAGCCTGATCCATCTTCTCAGGCTTCTTGCTCAGCGGTTGATGGAGCTTCTTTCCGTACAGATAATCTTCAATCTGCATTCTCCAAAATGCATAGTCTGTACCGTCAAATTTCCCGATACCGTGTGCCGAACCGTCTTCGCCTCCCATCGTTTCTGAAACCACCGTGTTTAAAACACCTCCGTCGACGAACCGATGTTATCGACAAAATTCACTATTCACGAAATCACTATTCACGTGAATAGTAACCCGACAAATTTTTGACCGATCCCCGTAACTCAAGCTCTGATACCAGTTGTTAGGAAATACGGGTCAAATTTTGCGGGAAATCAGAATTTTCGGGAGCGGGAAGAGACACACAAAATTGTTAACGGAGTTCGGCCAATTGTGCCTACGTCTCCGGGACCTGCTACCGATCCTTTTTTATTATTAACCCGGGAGAATTTACAAAGCTTTCAAGACTCTCAACACACCCCGATCCCAAATACACTCAAGAAATTAATAATAATTTCTTAAAGAAAAAAAAAAGAAAAAAAAACTTTTTTTTTTTTTCTCTCTTTCTTCTTCCCCTCTTCTCACGTTCTCTCTTCCTCACTTCTTCTTCCCTCTCTGATTTCTTTCTTGTTTGGGATGGATTTGCTTCATCACCTTATGCAGGTATTTATAGGAGGAGAAGAGGGGTGTGAAAGCCTCAATCTTTGACAAAATTGGAGTTCTTCTTTGTCATCACCAACCTGCCGTCCACCGGCCATCATCACCGGCCACACAAAAAAAACGTGCTCTAACATATTGGAGACTGTGTTCAGTTTTTACTTAATACGGATGTTCATTTTCAGGCGAAAACTGTTCCAGATTCAAGAGAAAGATTAAAAGATTTGGAGAAGAGTGTGGTAAGTAAAGTAATTAATCTTCACTCTTGTACTGTTTTTATGGTCATGGTCCTTGACTTGTTGGTTTGTTTTAAAACAAATATTGTAGGACATTCCAGAGAATCTTAGCCTTGATGCTCAAGACAATCTGCAGCAACAAAGCAACGATGAAACAAAGACTCATGATCAACAAAACATGGAGCAAGAGAGAGGTGTTGAGAAGAAGGGGCGAGATATTCGTTCCAAACTTGAGCAGGTATATGTATATATCTCTTTAGGGTTATATACATATCTAAGCTTCATGTTTATATATATACTATATAATATACATTGACCTTAACGATCGTTTTTGACATTTTTTACAGTTTTATAATCGACAACGGATGAAGAAGCAGCAGTTCCAGACACTAGAAGAGATGAAACTCCAACAAGAACAAGAACCTACTCAACAGCAACAGCAGCCGTTAGCTTCTCAGTTCAATCTCTATCCGGTAAGAAATGAATCAGTTTCTTCTCTGAAATGGGATAACTTGGGTTCTAAGTAACTTCAGGGTTTCCCAGTTGGTGGAGAAACTAGCATATGCGGTTGAAACTGGAACACGAGATGAGAACTCTAATGCCCTGGTTTGTCTGTCTGTCTTTGATCTCTCTCTTTGACAAAAATCATATATTCAAGGTGGGTTTTTAGGGTTCTTAGACGTTGAATTGTTGTTGCAGGTGAATGAACTTAGTGGCTATTTCAACAAGAGCCAACAGATGCTGAACTCGGTTTCAGGATCCCTAGGAACTAAAACTATGGTAAATAACAAAAACAAGAAAGCTTTCACATTTGGATCAGAACAAAGTTTGTCTGTGTTTTTTCCTTACGAATCTTCTTGTGCTTTTATAGTATGTTGATGGGCAAAAGCGTAAGCTAGAAGACACTGAGAAGATGCTTCAACAGAGAAGGTAAAGCAAATTATTACCAACATTCACTACTATGTTTTATTTGATCAGACTGATCGTTCTTTTGACTTACACTTCGCTTCAACCTATGATCAGGGGATTGATTGTGGAATATAGAAAATCTATTGAAGACATCTTGAAGATTGAGCCTTAGTATTTCTCCCAACATGCTTCGGATGGATTTGCTCATTCAGCAACTTAGCTGCTAAAGACCAAGAATTTGTACTCAGTATATGTTTTCTTTTACAATAGACCAAAGAGAACTGTTAGATTGTTTGGGACGCAAGAAATTGACGGATGTGTGTTGGAAAGCTTTTCGTAATTTCAGTATAAGATCGTTTGTTGTTATTTCGGTTGGTTACATTTACTTTTACAAGATTATGTGCAAAAATCATAGCTAGGTGTATGGCTCTAGAAAAGTAAATATAGCAAATTGCAATCTCATTTGGATGAAACTAGTTGGAGATAATACATTCTGCTCACAACTAAATTTAGACATCAATTTTCACTCACACACACACATATATATATAACAAAGGTGTGATGGTATTACACCAAAAAAAAAAAAAAAAGGTGTGATGGTTTAGTTGCATTATAAGAGATGCCTCATGTTTTGACCTTTTTTTTACAAAATGATATTATGTAAACTAATTTGCTCTTTTTAAACAATTATTATTGTTTTTACAAAAAAAAATGTTTTACTATGTTTAATATATTTATTTACATGCTCTGTTTTATGCGAAATAACATCAAAAAGACTGGATATCGTAATAAATGTATGTTGACTGATGTTGACATGACCTTTTTCATTTCTATTATTGCCTTAAACTTTTGGAAGAATTCTTATAAATTCTGAAAATTATTATATTAAACTAACGTAACAATTAAATATAATTAATATGTGGATAAATAATGAATTTACCTTTAAAAAAATCATTGATGTCATTTATTGGATCTTTAAATAGTAAATTTTTGACATTAATTTTGTATTGAAATATAAATACTTTAGAAATTATCGATTTTCAATTAAACTTTTTTAGCATATACTAAGATAAAAGAATCACAAATCGAATTCTTCGTGTTTATACGTGTTCTTTCAAATATATTTGATGATTTTTAATAGTGAATTTTTCTTTTTCTAGTTTGTTTATGATTATTGTCGTTTCTTAATTGTAACTCGTTATATAAAGGATTAAAGATTGCAATGACTGATAACGAAATATTACAGTGGTTAATTAAATGTTTCATGGTTAACTCCAAAAGCTATAATAATTTATCATTAAAGATTATTACAATCACCAATAATTGCAATGAGTCATCATAAAAAAAAAAATTGTTCATCGCTAGAAATTGTAATTCTAGCAATAACCAACGGTTGGAATGTTTCATTTTATTAGTTGTAACTTTTCACCAAACAATTACAATGATCACTTAAATGGTTGCTAAGGTTCGCTTAAATATCTATCACTCAACTCCCACTTAAGTGTAATAAATTTATGCATAAAAGAAAATGTTTTAACTTATCCGATTCTTATGATGAAAATACATACTTATACATTTACAAAGCCATGAAATGATTAGGAAGAAAAAATACATCTTAGACATTTTTAAAAATCCTTTTAAATCAATGCAATTTTTAGGATAAAAAATATATAATTATGCATTTTGACAATTTATTTTAAACCAATGCAACTCTGAGATAAAAAATGTAATGGTAGAATGAAAACTTACATTTTAGACATTTTGACAACTTATTTTAAAACAATACAATTTAAGATAAAATACACATTATTAAAATGAAAGATACATACTTTTAAATTTTGATAAAATATTTTAAACCCATGCAACTCTTAAAATGAAAAAGAAAACACAAAATTAAAATGAAAAGTTACATTCTTAGACATTTATTTGGAATCCTATTATTAATAGATTAGAATTTTCACACTCCGATAAGCTGAAAATATAGAATTTCTACAGTTTGTTAAAGTTTTTAAAAATCGTGTATACTCATTTTTGTATTTTTACCAAAATTTAGGCCACTAGTTTATATTATAACATACCAAAAATAATTATATACAGTTTCTATAACATCTAAATTAGAAAAATAAATATGATAATGAATGTGTATTCAACTAAAAGTTTGAATTGATTTATTAAAATGAAAAAATGCACTGTTATTAAAAAAAATTAGTGTTGTTAAACTTCTAATTTGTAAACTAATTTATTTTAAATTGTGTATTTTAGGATCTTTCTAGCTATTTTATAGTTTTTGGTGGAATTTATTAGTTAAAAAAAAAGAAAAAAAAATCTGATAGTTTCAGATAATAATTTATTGTGGTTTAAAAAAAATCCCAGTCAGTTCTCATTTAATCTAAAATCATTTAAAAATCTTTTAATAAATCAAACCATTTCAAATTATATATTCAATACACTCCAATATGTATAATAGAGATGGGCTTAGTATATCTGTTGGGCCATAATTTTTTTTTGTAGAAAATAAAGTAAATACCCAATTAAAATTTTCCCGCTAGATTTGCGAAAATTGCCTAAAGAAAATCCCTCCTCCATTGTCGTCCATAATTACAGTCCCGAGACACCTGAAATGTCATCGTCGCAGCGAAATTAGGGTTTGATATAGTTCTTCCGATCGAATTGGAACAAGAAAGGGGAAATGGGTATTCAAGGGCTTTTGCCATTGCTGAAATCGATTATGTCTCCGATACATATCCACGACCTCGAGGGTTGTACCGTCGCCGTTGATACGTATTCGTGGCTACACAAAGGCGCTCTCTCTTGCAGCCGAGACCTCTGCAAGGGATTACCCACAACCAGGTTCTCTCTCTTCCTTCCTGATGAATCCAGATTCAGATTGATTGGTTTTTCCATTTTCCCCCAAATTTAGAAATTGGGTTTCTTCTATCTCCAAATGTATAAGTCTACTTCATTGAACACACCCTGAAAAATTCAAGCTTTATTCTTTTATCTCGTGGATATTTTTTTTATGATGTTCTGGAGATTTCACTAGAAGGCTTGTAGGGTTTATATGTGGTGTTGTGTTCATAAGCTAGGACGCATTTTGCTTAGAATCAACAAGCGATGGACACAGTCCAATTCATATTTCCTTAGTTAGGCAATAACAATTGACAGTAGTGATGTTTAAGATATGCTCGTCCTGTTACTGCTGTTCTTGTTCTTGTTTTTTTTTTTTTTGCAGAAGATAATAACGGGTGTTTGATCTTTCAGGCATATTCAATACTGTATGCATAGAGTGAATTTACTTCGCCACCATGGAGTGAAGCCTGTTCTTGTCTTCGATGGAGGTCCGCTTCCTATGAAACTAGAACAGGAGAATAAGCGTGCTAGGTATGCAAACGCTAGTTAATTAGTGTAAGAATAGTATGTTTGTTTATTGTTTATCATTGAACTTGTTTCATACTACTTTTCTGTAACAAATAAAGTTCAGGTCCAGAAAGGAAAATCTTGCACGTGCACTGGAGCATGAAGCAAATGGAAATTCCTCGGCTGCTTATGAGTGTTATCAAAAGGCAGTAGACATTTCACCTTCTATTGCACATGAGTTGATACAGGTAACACTAAGCTGGATAGTTTCTCCCAGTAAACGTATTTATAATCATCTTTGCTGTCAATCTCTTTGAACTGAAGTGTTTTTACCATGGAAGGTTCTGAGGCAGGAGAATGTAGATTACGTTGTTGCTCCTTACGAAGCTGATGCCCAGATGACATTCTTGGCTATTACTAACCAAGTTGATGCGATTATCACCGAGGATTCTGATCTTATTCCTTTTGGCTGCCCAAGAGTAAGTTTTATGTTACACTTTGCATCAGACATTTGCAGTTCATCAGTAGTTCCTATTCTGCTTGCTGGTAGAGATAATGCTAATTAATTAGCATTGCTGCCTTCAACTGTCAATTTTTATGTCGCAGATCATCTTTAAAATGGATAAGTTTGGTCATGGTGTTGAATTCCAAGCCTCCAACCTGCCCAAAAATAAAGAGCTCAGCCTTTCTGGATTTTCAACCCAGATGCTTCTCGAGATGTGCATATTGAGTGGATGTGATTATTTGCAATCACTTCCAGGAATGGGACTTAAAAGAGCTCATACACTCATTACAAAGTTCAAAAGCTATGATAGGGTACGCTTTCCTTTCTCACTTGATTTTTATCTTACGTAAAGGATTGGTATAGTAAGAGTATGATTAATCAAAACTGGATACTTTACCACATGTTCGTACAATACTAGTTTTAGATTTTATGGTTACAGTCTTGCAGACATAGTCTGGATAATAGTTTGCTTTGAATGATGTGTGGTTGGTTTGCTTATAGGTAATCAAACACTTAAAGTACAGCACAGTTTCAGTTCCCCCTCTTTATGAAGAGTCATTTAAGAAAGCTATGCTGACTTTCAAGCATCAACGTGTCTATGACCCCAAATCTGAAGATATTGTACACTTGTCTGACATTTCTGAAGACATTGGCGAAGATTCAGACTTTGTAGGCCCATATCCTTTGAGACAAGTCTTTTGATTGTTGGACTCAGACTGATTAATGAACACATATTAGTTGATTCCTTAACTTCGTGCACATCGATGCCACAACATATCGCTAAGGGTATAGCACTGGGGCAGCTTGATCCATTCACGCAGTTGCCTTTCCAGGTACAATATGCTGGCTTCTTTATATTTCTAATCTCTCCCTGTCTTTCCCTACCTGCGATGGTTTCTTAATTTGCTGTCTTGTTTTCTTAAATGAATAGGCTGAGAGTGTCACTCCTAAGTTGGCTGTTGATGCTATTTCCCGGCCCAGAAGTTCCAAACCTGAAAATCTGAAGAAAAAGCTTGAGTTGCCAATCCAGAAAAACCTTCTCACAAAGTATTTCTGTATCCTTCAATGTTACATCCCTTTTCTATCATTTTTAAACAGTTAATTACTTTTGGAACTTGGTATCACTGGTGTTGAGTAAGATCTTTCTTCATCTAGTATGTACTGTGTATATTAAAGAGTCTATATAGCTGTTGACACTGGCTATGTTTGATCTGGACTATTTGTTCTTCACTTAACATCTTAAAGGCTTTGCATCTCTTGAGGCAAAAAGAAAATTCAAGGCTCCGAGGATATCACCAATCTCTCTGACCCCAACAGAGGAGTCTCCAAGCACTCCTGAGGATAATTCAACAGATGTGGATGCTCCTCCGACTCAGACAACAAGTGAATCCCCGGTTTATAGCTTGGTAAGAAACTAGAAGAACCACATTTTAGTTCTCGAAATTGTAGAACAAGCTCTAATCTATTTGTCTCTGTAGGGTGAGAATACTGTCAAAGTTGCAGCGAAAAGAGAGTCACCCGACCATGGTACAGTTGCTTTTCTTTCTAACATTGGACACATTATACTTTGAACTTTATATTCTGAGTCATCTGTTACTTGTCACGATCTTTTAGAATCAGTGGAAAGGAATCACAAGGACCTTGATCATAAGTACGTTGAACAGCAAGTGGATAGGCAGAAGAAGATGAAGACGGATAGCTTGAATGTTGTAGTAAGAAGTAAATATTTCAAGCAGAAGCAGGATGACAAAAGTCTTAAACAATCTATCCCATGTCTCAATGATTGCTCTGTGACCGGCCAGAGAAAGACTGTTAATGCTGAGATAAACAAGTCAAGCGCATCTAGAATAGAAGAGAGTGACAGAGCTATAGCAACAAATTCATCTTTCCATCATGAGCGAATCAACAACGATCATGAAGTTGCCAAGGAAGCAAGTATCTCTGCCATTAATGAGGTGGCTGAGAGAAGAACAAACATCCACGAGATAGACCATCACATCGATAAAGAAGAACAGAACCCATCTGTTGAGATCCTTTCCGCCTTGAGTACTCCCGAGAATGTTACACCGCTCAACTCCATTGGTACAAATAGTTTTTGTGGAGCTGCAACAGGGAAAAGGAAGTTTGATTCAGATGAAAACCTTCATAAGGTTAGATAGTATGGTTCAATCACGCCATGTTGATTGTTTTGTCGCTTAGATTATTATCATTATTAAAGCCATTTGTTAACTTTTCTTTCTAATTTCAGGAAAATACGAACTCCAAGCACATGCGCATAGACGAAACTGATCCTGGTAACGCAGAAACATCATTGGAAACCAACGATGTTGAGAAGTTTGGATCCAACATTTCACATATAGGGCAGTACTCAGAAATAGCAGAGAAATCAGTGGAAAGATTTGTGTCAGCTATATCATCTTTTAGATATTCTGGTTCTGGCTCGCGTGCTAGCGGTCTGCGTGCACCCCTCAAAGATATCCGCAACACTTGTCCGTCCAAAGGGTGAACATTTTGACATTTCAAAGTTTACTTTCTCACCTGGTTATATGGTGATTGATGCACCAATCTCACTAGAAGTTATCTTCTCTGTTTTTTTTTGTCAAAAAGGTTATCTCCTAAGCTGGAGTTCAGCAAGTTTGGTTATGCATCAAGCAGTGCAACAAAGTCAAGGCGATTGTGAGCTCAGTTTTGTAAGTTAACGACCTCATTAGACCAAAATGTGAGAGATTTTACCAGAAGCAAAGGCTTTGGCTGCAGAAACAAATTCTTGGTCGCATTACATTGTTGTTGTTTTGGTGATTGTATTGTATCTCATAGCTTTTCACTGTGCAGAACATTTTTGTTCATAGATTCTTTACCCAGCAAATTGATTCATAAGTTGGGGGTGAAAAAATTTCACAATGCCATTTCTTGGAAATTAGTTCTTTTTATTGAAATTTTCTTGAGAAATTACAGAAGAAATCATTTTCATAACTGAAAGTTGCAGAGACCCAAAAGCAATGGTCTGCAATAAATGTAAACTTGGGCCACTAAAACATATAAACATTGCAAGAGAGTTATTGAGAAGAGGACAAGCTAAGTTGCTGTATCAATGATTTGAGATTGTTTGTTTGCACACACACGTAAGGGGGGAGAATTGTGGATAGAAAGGTATGCACGTGAAGGCAATGAAACATATCATATGCGCAAGTCCAATCAGATTCTGACACTTTTGATCATCTCGCTTCATGTTTCTGCTAATTCTCCCAGACGTGGTCCAGTTGTACTTCCGTGTCATCTCACTTATTTTTCTGTCTTTTTATCCTTTTACGATTTTTTTTAAACCCTTTTATATGTGTAAACTTCAAGCTTATTAATATCAATATTGTTATGAAATAACTTACAAATTTATAGTATCTTGAAATTTGAATAGGGGCAAAATTTTATACCCGTAAGGAGGAGATAACTCTTATATAAGAAGAACTATTACAGAGAAAAGAGGAGAAGAGATGTTATGAGGTGTGTTTACAATCGATCGCAATGATCGTATATATAGAAAATAAAAAGTTGAGTTACTGTGCAAATAGTGATAGTGGGCCCCACATCCTTTAAAATTTTCAACAAAAGCGGTCGAAATACTATTCATATTTCGGCTACTTTAACACTCCCCCTTGGGGACCGGTGTCACTATTGTTGTTTGCTTGACGTATTTGTTGCCTCGTTAAAAACCTTTCTAGAAAAACCCTGTAGGAAAAACCATAGTGATTTAATGCGTATAAGCCTCGTGGTTTGAAAGATATGAGTCAAACAACGAGTATATATCTTTACTGCTTCCTATGATCAAGCCATGCATGTTTGTTTTGCTCAGTGTCCTATCCAAGGGCGCATCAGAAATCGTGTTGGGCTTCCTTGGAATCATCCGGGATTTTGTTAGTTACTGCAACAGGCTTTTGTTGATTACTGCAAATGTCGCTGGGCTTTTTTAGGGTTAACATTACAGACCCATAAAGCAAACGGTGTTTCTTCTTCGTTAAACACGAGCTACGAAACTCCATAGCTTCATCCCTGATCTACTTCTTCTGTAACGCTTAATCAATTCATTAATACACAAGTAACTTCTGATTTTTTCGTGATTATCCCACTCCGCATACTTTTAGTCATTGAATATACCGCTTTGCATCCCTCCATATCCGGTTGAAGCTTCACCTATAAATATCTCACCTTCTGCGATGGAGAGCCCAACTCAGACGATATACAGAAGAATCTGCAACCGAATCCAACTATGGCGGCTTAAACATCTTGGCTCAAACTCATAGAACTTTTCACTCATCAATATGACTGTATATTGTTTTGATAAATGAATCAGTATGTTGCTAAGTGGATTTGGTTTATCTTAATGTTTTAGGTGTAGCTTTTGCTTGAAGTCACATTAACCTTAATACAGTTCATTGATCCATGTGCTTGCTCACATGGCTTTTGAAGCAGGCCGAGTTCCAAACGTGGTGCGCGTAACGCCTTGCCCAAGGCGTTCATGCCTTTGTTGGAGTCGGGGGAGAGTGGGTGAATGATATCTCTAAGGTAACTTTTTACTATGTTTCAAGTGAATCGTTCATAATTTTTTGTTAAAGATGTGAGTAAGACACTCGAGACTTCATGTGAGATCAAATTGTTTCTTCTGGTGACGCGCTGCAGTCCCCAAGAATGTCCGGTGAATTAGCAACTCAAATGCAGCTTGGTCTACTGTCTCCTCTATATTTGAGGAATCTCTTTGAACGCATGGGAACTACGTACATTATGTTGGGCCAGGTAATGCGTGTTGCTTAAATAAATGTATAGCATATTGTATCCTTTGGTGATTTGGTTATTAGTTAATAACTAGAAATATATGAGGTGAATGTCTAACGTAAGTGTATTCTCTTTGTCAGTTCATTCCCCGTTCTATCTCATTTTGCGCCACCTTCTTTTCAATATTGTTTTGAATTCGTAGTTTATAGCACATGTGCCAACTTTGTTCCCGCCAGACTATGTCGAAGAGTTTCAGAGCTCCTTCCACAAATCTCCTCCAGTTCCGTTTGAAGAAATTCATAGAATTTTGCAAGAGGAACTTGGTAGACTCATAGACAGCTTATAAGAATATGTTGATCCTACACTACTTGCATCAGCCCCAATAGCATTCTTCTTTTTCTGGTTGTTTTTCTGAATCCATTTTGCTTATGTACTTTTCTCTACTTAAAAGAATCATCGTGACCAGGTCCATGGCACAAGGCTTAAGAGGCTCACAAGAGGATGTCGTGATTAAGGTCTTGAAGCCTGGACTAGAAGATTTCTTGAGGCATATTTGAACTTTGTCTACAATGTTGTCTGTATATTTGAGTTCCTTAGTCCAGAGTTCAGCCGTACTTCATTGTTATGCACTCAAGTAGCTTTTTAGAATACCGTCTCCTCAGTCTTAATTTAGAGTTGTTGCTAGGTTACTCTCTAAACATTTATCCTACTAATAGTTTGGCATTGTCAAGGGACACGACCGAAAACATGTCTCTAATCCTTACTCTTGCTTTTAAATCCCAGAAGCGTTTTCGTTACGACCATATGATCGGAGTTTTAATGTTTTGCTATCTTTTTGGGGTTGGGCTCTGTCATATCTAACGACAGATCTTTTTCATGTTATTGATATTTTTTCTGTCTGATTTCAGCTCTATACGCTCATAAATGGCTTGAGTTCAAATTTCTAAACACTGCTACAATTTGCCAAACCACCAAGTTGTTAAGATATTTTCTCCTTTGTGTGATTTTAAAATATTTTAAACTAATATTCATCCATATACTGCACATGGGATATGCATTATAAATATATCATTGGTGTTAGTCCAAGTGATTTAGTTTGTTCAGACGTCTAAACATATTTTCGTATGTTTTTATATGTCAGAATTGTTTCTTACTTAATGGATTGGAGTGCAGTTGCTTCTGAGCACTATTCTTGGGTTTGTCATCAAACTACTAACATGTCTGATCGACTCATCGGTTTTTTCAATCTGTGACCCAAAATCAGGTATGTTCCAGAAGTGAGAGCACTTAACGTCTTGATCTTGATTCTTTTTACCATGAGACAGATCATGGTTTTGTATGCCATAACAAAGCAAGTCTGTTGACGAAAAAAGTTTAAGTAAAAGCCATATGGCTTTTGCTTTTTGTAAGGGTAAAAATACATCCAATAGATTAGGAGATACAAGGATCCTCATTAAACCAACTGTTTACTATCACTGGAGCAGCAAGAGGAAAAACAAGAAGAGCTTCAAGGATTAAGGATATGGCGCTACACGCAGTGACCAGACCAACGACAAGAGAAGCAGATCAACAAACCAATAGAGTTCTTGATCAGCAAGATGATATTTGCAAACTTGCGTAGCATTGTGTGCATTGGCTTCGGGTTATTTGAGCAAAATATGTATGTTTCACAACACTGAGTATTCAAAGACATTATATCTGATACCTATTTGAGACTCCGTTTTATTTTTGATATATCTAGAGAGCTCAAAGAAATCTTGGCTGAACAAGAAAAGGGTACAGTGTCCACAATAATATACGATTGTCTAGACAAGTACTTTTGCTTGATTATCAAAATGTATCCTAGATTGAAAGTCATTGTCTTTCTATTTCCCCATATTGAGTTTTATACACTTCAGCGACGTCAACCGAAATAATCCAAATTTCCCGTAACAGATGCTTGGATAACCACTAGGACTCTGCAGCTTTAGGGTTTTTAAGGCCTCGATTGGTACAGCAGATGATAAAACATTAGCAGAATGTTGTAGAAGCATTATGCTGCAGAAGCTGTATGATTTCATTAAAGTTTTTAATAAAGTGATTGATAGAACATTAACAGTATACAATTTAAAAATTATCATAGAAATTAGTGTATAATATATTTATTTTAAAATAATATTTATATATACTATATTAATAATCTATTTGTTATTAGAATGCAACTACACTTATGCTTCACAAACAAGTAAACATAACGCAAACCTACTCATGTTTTCAAAACTGACAGAGATTCTATACAAATAATGCAATACAAATGGGCAGACCCAACGAAACTCATACACACGGATTCAAAAAACATATGTATGCAGTTTGTTCATCTTAATTTTCAGATTATTAATGGTTACACTACATTTAAGTTATTTTGGCTAAACTACGTGAACCAGTGTAAAACTTTATTAATTTATCACTACTAATCTATAAAAGTATTAAAAAATAGCATGAAAAAAATTCCAACAAATATTTTTGTTATAAAACAAAGTTCAACAAATGCTAAATAATTTACAAAAAAAATAATTAGTAAAACACTAAAAATTAAAGAAAAGATCATTATAAACTGAAACAGAACATATCTTAGAAAACATCAACTGTTGTTAAATAGTATATATTAAGGGCAAATCTCTCAAATATAAATTTTTAGTTTTTATCATAAAAATAGACTTTAAAAAATGACCAAAACAGACTTTTTATTTTGAGAATTTTAATATTTTTTTAAATTTGTTCACCTCCAAAAACTCACCCCATAGCTTTAAACTCTAAATCTAGATTAGTTAACTCAATAGGTATAAATGTATATTTACACAAATAATAAAATCTGTTTTGATCATTTTTCTTCCTGAATGTTATTTTTGAGACATAAACTTTTTAGATCTATCTTAGGGTATTTCTCATATTTTAGTTAGTATTTCTGACATTACTGAAACTTTTAATATATTACTTTAAAATATATATTTTAAATTTACCACATTACATTATATTTTCAGTTGGTTTAATTTGGAGGTGGATTAATTTATTATTGTGAGAAACTTAATTACTGAAATAGATCATAATTATACTCTTCGAAATTAAAAAAAAAAGATTAATTATTTTTACTTTACATTTTCTTCAATTATATTAAAGTGAAATAGAAAAAAAAACATAAACCATTACATTTTTCTTAACTTTTTAATTTTATATATTTAAGTTCTTTAACAAAAAATATGTTATTGATCTTTTCAACTCAAACCAACAAAAAATAATTAAATTTAAAATTCTATTTTAGAAATAATATATTTTTATTCATTTAAAATAAATTTATTTTTTTTATAAATTAAAATCCATTATAATATTTATAGTTTTAGAGTAAATTCACTCGTCCGTAGGGTGGGCGAACCACTAGTATATATATAACAAAAGTGTGATGGTTTAGTTGCATTATAAGAGGTGCCTCCTGTTTTGACCCCTTTTTTACAAAATGACATTATGTAAACTAATTTGCTCTTTTAAGCAATTACTGTTTTTACAAAAAAAAAATGTTTTACTATTTTTAATATATTTATTTACATGTTCTGTTTTATGCGAAATAATATCAAAAAGATTGAATATCGTAATAAATGTATGTTGACTGATGTTGACATGACCTTTTTCATTTATATTATTGCCTTAGACTTTTGGAAGAATTCTTATAAATTCTGACAATTATAATATTAAACTAACGTAACAATTAAATATAATTAATATGTGGATAAATAATGAATTTACCTTTTTAAAAAATCATTGATATAATTTATTGGATCTTTAATAGTAAATTTTTGACATTAATTTTGTATTGAAATATAAATACTTTAGAAATTATCGATTTTCAATTAAACCTTTTAAGCATACTAGTTTTTTTACCATGCTACGCGCGGTTATTATATTTTGAAATTTCTTATTTTTATCATATGAAAATTATCATATTCATCTTAAAAAAATTGTGTTTTAATGATCATTTACCCTCTATTATTTCTATCTTTTATGTTATTTTGATATAAATGAGGAAATTTAGTTTTAAAAATTTATATGTTGTTGCACAGAATTATATTAATGTTAAAAAAGTTTCTATTATATGAAATGAAAAGAGTAACATGACTATCACATTAAAAATTAGGAAGGTAGTTTGAGTTATTTTTATTTTGATATGGTTTGCAAATTTTATTTCTATATACAATTTTAGGCGTTTTAGGAATCAAAATTTCATCATAAGTAAACATATCATAAAAAAATTGTTCAATAATGCACTTGAAATTATTATTATTGATTTATAGAAATTTTGAAAATCGATTATTGATAAATCTTGTAGAAATGAAACCATTTTATATTTATCTAATATTGCATTATTAAGTAGTGAGAATATTAATTTATAAATAATAAGAACTAAAAGTGTGTTAAACATAATATTATATTAATGATCAATATTTTAAATATAGAAAAATTATTTATTAGTACCTTGATTTTTTTTAGAATGTGTAGATCTTGTCTTTTTATTAAAAAATTCCATTCAGTTTTGATAACATTATAATAGATAATTTCATATCCTATTTGATGTTGGATATCTCTAAACTGAAATACGATTATGGATAAACAGTTTGCTAATTATATATAAAGATAATAGTGATGAACCAAAATTTATTTAGAAAACTATTTTTTAAATAGAGAAGGAAAAAACATTAGAAGCGACAATAAAATGAATATCTTTTTTTAAAGAAATTTGGAGAAAGAAATGCATTTGTTATGCTTTATGGGAAATTTTAATTTTTAATTTTAATCCAAATTTGTTATCACTTTCTAAATCAATAAGTTTGTGAAAAAAAATTAAAGTATTATTTTAAAATCATTTATAAATGTTTAATAATTATTTATAAATTCATAATTCAACATCAATCCATAAATAATAAACCTTAAACTATGATCAATAACTTATAAACTTAAATTTATTTCTTTCTGAAAATACTATTTTAAGTATTTCAAATCTTATTTTTTTAAAAGTTCGAACTTACATTTATATGTACTTATCTTAATAAATTTACTTTTTATTTTTAAAGATAACCTAAATGAGATACTAAGGCAACATAAAACAAAAAAAAATAGGGAAAAAAACATATGAATAATTCATGAAAACTCTATTCTTTCTCTTTTAAGCTACGTCAAGTCTAAACGGCGGAGATAAACGATATGCGCAACAGCCACATTTCTGGAAACTAACTCCTCCGTTGTTCCTGGGAGCTAGACGACGGCCATCGTTTCTCTGTCTAGATTAATAATTCACATGAGAGCACCTGAGATAGACAGAAACATATAAAGGTTTGTGATCAAAGTAACAATCTTACCTCCCCAACACCAAGCTAACCAAAAGAGCTAGCTAAACAACAATCAAGCAAATAGCAATATTCTTCTTCAGTTGTATGTAGACCTTCATCTTCGAATGAAACTCCAAACCCGTGCATGCTGCTTAGTGCTTATGCTGGATAGGTATGCGTATTTATATGAGTCTCTGAACACATTCGTTTGTCAAACTACTCCAAAGTGTTAGAAAACTTACTGACTTACTGTTTTGGTACCGATAAACTGAAACTCTACATAGACAGTTTGGAAAAAAAAGAGAGACTTCAACTTCTGTAATTAAGAGATGTAGAGATATTCTCTGCCAGAATCCAGACACACAACACTTACTTGTCAAAACTCCACTAAAATGTCTCTCTTTTGTAACTGCAACTTGTTGGTTCCATAAAAAGAGTCTTCTACGCAGTAGATGCAAAGATGTTGGAGCAAGAGACTTAAGTTATATTGCTGAATGATCAGAAGAGAGGAGGAAGAGTGTAATAGAGTCGCAGAAGAGCAAAATCACAATGAATCTCACTAAAGGTTACGAAATTAGAGACATGTCAAGTTATTATCGGATTCTGTGGCAGCACCGGCGTCCTCCAGAGATCTCGTCTATAAAGTTTTCAATCATGTACTCATATCCAAAACCTCGGCAGTCAACCACTTGTTCCTCATTTTGCATTTGTTCCTTTGGTGTTCACATGGAAGGTTTTCTTGTGGATGATCACTTGCAATCCTTCTAAGATCAACCAAGCAAATCTCTTACGAAGCCACAAGCAAAAGCGAGAACTTTCGGGTACCTGACAGATATACCATAGTCCATCTCTTGTTGTGAGCCTGTGGGAGGTATGAAGTCTGTAGAATTTGGTTGGAGGAATGATTTGTGGGTTTTGTATAAGTGAAGAAAATATGGGAGTTGAAACGTAAGCATTTCACACAATAAGAAGTGTATTTAATAAAAAAAAATAATGGGTGGAGTTAATTACGAATTGCAGAAACGGAAGCACTTCCCAATTGGTAACGAAGATGGAGAAGTGGTAAAGTCGTCCAGAGCTTGATGAGACTGGAGGCAGATATGGACTATGGGCCATATCTATTTATTATTAGGCCATTTAACGTGTTGCCTGAAAAAATGTCGTTAACCCACTTTCACGTGACGTGGATGAAACAAACAGAAGCCTTTAGTGACGTGAAGAATTAAAGCTCTATAATTGGTGGATTTTCTATGCCCATGTGGACACTTTAGTTGTTGAGGATATTCCTCTTTTAGTATTAGTAGATCTATATATATACTAATAAAGTTGTATTTTCTCTCTCCACAGAGAGCCACCTCAGCAAGAGAGCATGGGGCATTATGTGACACATCAGCATGCTTAAAAACAACTTCTGCAATTTGCAAGTGTGCAAAATCAAATAGATTATAGGCTTGGGCTATCTTTGTTAATTTAATCTAACAATGATTTGATCTAAGAATGATTTGTTCTCAAACGCCCAAAACTTAAATGAGCCCACCGAGTATTACCTTATTGATCCTTGCGTCTTCATTGTCGTGACGATCTACCTTCATCCCACCACCTCTGAACCACGACGGCTTAACGATTCTTGCTTGCATTCAGTCAATTAATGTTGTGTAAATGCCATCGAACCACTCATCCCACTACATCGATTCAACACTCCCTCCTTCCTCCATGGTTACGAATCTACAACTATAAATAAGGGTCTTCGATTCAGTGAGATTCATTAATACTAAGATAAAAGAATCACAAATCGAATTCTTCGTGTTTATATGTGTTCCTTCAAATATATTTGATGATTTTTAATAGTGCTTTTTTCTTTTTCTAGTTTGTTTATCATTATTGTGGTTTCTTAATTGTGATCTCTTAATGATCACAACTCCTTATATAAAAGACTAAAGATTGCAATGATTGATAACAAAATATTACAATGGTTAGTTAAATGTTTCATGGTTAACACCAAAAGCTACAATAATTTATCGTTAAGGACTACAATCCTCCTATATATTAATTGAAAAGTCACTTTAGTGATTTTGCTTACGTGTTGACCACTGGTGAAGTCTTGAAAATTTTGTTATAATTTGATTGGTCAATGTTTTTTAATTTTAATTATTTTACTTAGATATAAAATATAAGGTAAGTCTATAACTAATTAATATCACTTACCAAAGAATCTAAATGATATTATAAACAATAATTTATGGTAACTAATTGTCGAAATTATAGAAAGAGTAATAATGTTTGATTAATTTTGTCTTATATTTTTAAACCATATAAAACAATGAATAATTTTTAATAGAAATCTGTATAAATAATTTCATACTGTGTAAAAAATTATATTCTTATATAGAGTATTATAATAATTATTAATGTGTTATAATGATTATATATAAATTTCATATTTTATATAGAGTATTATATATAGTATTATAATAACTATTAACGTCTTATAATGTCCATATATGATATATAACATATTTGTCATATGTGATAATTACATATTTATATAAATATGTGATTATTGCCATGTACACTGAAAAATATATACATTAGTCGTTTAATATATAAACTTTGAAGGTTGGATTAATTATATTGAACAAAATATGTGAGAGCATTGTAATTATAAAATGTTTTGAATTGAAGTCAAATATATCATAATATAACAAATAAGGTAATGTGATGATTGAAAAGATATTATACGATAGGTATTTGATTGATTATGTTACTTGTATTAAGATTTAGAGAGAGATAGAAATATCTGACAAAACAACATGTAAGAAAATTAGACATTAGCAATGCATGTTAAAATGTGATGAAAATAAAAAAATGCTAAAAGAAAAATAAGAAAAAGTTCAATTTGATGCATAATATATGTTAGAGAAGTTAAAATTTATCAATAAATCTCATGTTTCTACAAAACAGTATTAGAATTTTAGATTTTAAAATTATTTGAAGTTAAAAATTATCTATTTAATATTTTTAATCATTATTGAAAATTATTGTATAATATAAAAGTATATATTTTATATAATATTTGTACCCGCAAATTTGCGTGCAGCCACCTAGCTACCAATAATTGCAATGAGTCATCATCAAAGAATTTAACCGTTCATCGCTAGAAATTGCAATTCTAGCAATAACCAACGGTTGGAATGTTTCATTTTATTAGTTGTAACTTTTTTTATTAGTTGCAACTTTTCACCAAACAATTACAATGATAACTTAAATGGTTGCTAAAGTTTACTTAAATATCTATCAATCAACTCCCATTAAGTGTAATAAATTTATGCATAAAAGAAAATGTTTTAACTTATCCGATTCTTATGATGAAAACACATACTTATATATTTACAAGGTGAACAAAAAATATACATTTACAAAACCATGAAATGATTAGGAAGAAAAAATACATCTTTAGACATTTTTAAAAATCCTTTTAAATCAATGCAGTTTTTAGGATAAAAATATATAATTATGCATTTTGACAATTTATTTTAAACCAATGCAACTCTAAGATAAAAAATGCAATGCTAGAATGAAAACTTACATTTTAGACATTTTGACAACTTATTTTAAAACAATACAATTTAAGAAAAAATACAAATTATTAAAATGAAAGATACATACTTTTAGATTTTGATAAAATATTTTAAACCCGTGCAACTCTTAAAATGAAAGTAAAAACACAAAATTAAAATGAAAAGTTACATTCTTAGACATTTATTTGGAATCCTATTATTAATAGATTAGAATTTCCACACTCCGATAAGCTGAAAATATATGATTTCTACAGTTTGTTAAAGTTTTTAAAAATCTTGTATACTCATTTTTGTATTTTTACCAAAATTTAGGCCACTAGTTTATATTATAACATACCAAGAATAATTGTATACAGTTTCTATAACATCTAAATTAGAAAAATAAATATGATAATGAATGTGTATTCAACTAAGAGTTTGAATTGATTTATTATAATTAAAAATTAACTGTTATTAAAAAAATAATTTAGTGTGGTTAAACTTTTAATCTGTAAACTAATTTTATTTTAAATTGTATATTTTAGGATCTTTCTAGTCCTTTTATAGTTTTTGGTGGAGTTTATTAGTTTAAAAAAAAGAATCTGATAGTTTCAGATAATAATTTATTGTGGTTTAACAAAATCCCAGTAAATTCTCAGTTAATCTAAAATCATTTAAAAATCTTTTAATAAATCAAACCATTTCAAATTATATATTCAATACATCCCAATATGTATTATAGAGATGGGCTTAGTATATCTGTTGGGCCATAAATTTTTGTAGAAAATAAAGTAAATACCCAATAAGAATTTTCCCGCTAGATTTGCGAAAATTGCCTAAAGAAAATCCCTCCTCCATTGTCGTCCATAATTACAGTCCCGAGACACCTGAAATGCCATCGTCGCAGAGAAATTAGGGTCTGATATAGTCCTTTCCGATCGAATTGGAGCAAGAAGGGGGAAATGGGTATTCAAGGGCTTTTGCCATTGTTGAAATCGATTATGTCTCCGATACATATCCACGACCTCGAGGGTTGTACCGTCGCCGTTGATACGTATTCGTGGCTACACAAAGGCGCTCTCTCTTGCAGCCGAGACCTCTGCAAGGGATTACCCACAACCAGGTTCTCTCTCTTCCTTCCTGATGAATCCAGATTCAGATTGATTGGTTTTTCCATTTTCCCCCAAATTTAGAAATTGGGTTTCTTCTATCTCCAAATGTATAAGTCTACTTCATTGAACACACCCTGAAAAATTCAAGCTTTATTCTTTTATCTCGTGGATATTTTTTTTATGATGTTCTGGAGATTTCACTAGAAGGCTTGTAGGGTTTATATGTGGTGTTGTGTTCATAAGCTAGGACGCATTTTGCTTAGAATCAACAAGCGATGGACACAGTCCAATTCATATTTCCTTAGTTAGGCAATAACAATTGACAGTAGTGATGTTTAAGATATGCTCGTCCTGTTACTGCTGTTCTTGTTCTTGTTTTTTTTTTTCTTGCAGAAGATAATAACGGGTGTTTGATCTTTCAGGCATATTCAATACTGTATGCATAGAGTGAATTTACTTCGCCACCATGGAGTGAAGCCTGTTCTTGTCTTCGATGGAGGTCCGCTTCCTATGAAACTAGAACAGGAGAATAAGCGTGCTAGGTATGCAAACGCTAGTTAATTAGTGTAAGAATAGTATGTTTGTTTATTGTTTATCATTGAACTTGTTTCATACTACTTTTCTGTAACAAATAAAGTTCAGGTCCAGAAAGGAAAATCTTGCACGTGCACTGGAGCATGAAGCAAATGGAAATTCCTCGGCTGCTTATGAGTGTTATCAAAAGGCAGTAGACATTTCACCTTCTATTGCACATGAGTTGATACAGGTAACACTAAGCTGGATAGTTTCTCCCAGTAAACGTATTTATAATCATCTTTGCTGTCAATCTCTTTGAACTGAAGTGTTTTTACCATGGAAGGTTCTGAGGCAGGAGAATGTAGATTACGTTGTTGCTCCTTACGAAGCTGATGCCCAGATGACATTCTTGGCTATTACTAACCAAGTTGATGCGATTATCACCGAGGATTCTGATCTTATTCCTTTTGGCTGCCCAAGAGTAAGTTTTATGTTACACTTTGCATCAGACATTTGCAGTTCATCAGTAGTTCCTATTCTGCTTGCTGGTAGAGATAATGCTAATTAATTAGCATTGCTGCCTTCAACTGTCAATTTTTATGTCGCAGATCATCTTTAAAATGGATAAGTTTGGTCATGGTGTTGAATTCCAAGCCTCCAACCTGCCCAAAAATAAAGAGCTCAGCCTTTCTGGATTTTCAACCCAGATGCTTCTCGAGATGTGCATATTGAGTGGATGTGATTATTTGCAATCACTTCCAGGAATGGGACTTAAAAGAGCTCATACACTCATTACAAAGTTCAAAAGCTATGATAGGGTACGCTTTCCTTTCTCACTTGATTTTTATCTTACGTAAAGGATTGGTATAGTAAGAGTATGATTAATCAAAACTGGATACTTTACCACATGTTCGTACAATACTAGTTTTAGATTTTATGGTTACAGTCTTGCAGACATAGTCTGGATAATAGTTTGCTTTGAATGATGTGTGGTTGGTTTGCTTATAGGTAATCAAACACTTAAAGTACAGCACAGTTTCAGTTCCCCCTCTTTATGAAGAGTCATTTAAGAAAGCTATGCTGACTTTCAAGCATCAACGTGTCTATGACCCCAAATCTGAAGATATTGTACACTTGTCTGACATTTCTGAAGACATTGGCGAAGATTCAGACTTTGTAGGCCCATATCCTTTGAGACAAGTCTTTTGATTGTTGGACTCAGACTGATTAATGAACACATATTAGTTGATTCCTTAACTTCGTGCACATCGATGCCACAACATATCGCTAAGGGTATAGCACTGGGGCAGCTTGATCCATTCACGCAGTTGCCTTTCCAGGTACAATATGCTGGCTTCTTTATATTTCTAATCTCTCCCTGTCTTTCCCTACCTGCGATGGTTTCTTAATTTGCTGTCTTGTTTTCTTAAATGAATAGGCTGAGAGTGTCACTCCTAAGTTGGCTGTTGATGCTATTTCCCGGCCCAGAAGTTCCAAACCTGAAAATCTGAAGAAAAAGCTTGAGTTGCCAATCCAGAAAAACCTTCTCACAAAGTATTTCTGTATCCTTCAATGTTACATCCCTTTTCTATCATTTTTAAACAGTTAATTACTTTTGGAACTTGGTATCACTGGTGTTGAGTAAGATCTTTCTTCATCTAGTATGTACTGTGTATATTAAAGAGTCTATATAGCTGTTGACACTGGCTATGTTTGATCTGGACTATTTGTTCTTCACTTAACATCTTAAAGGCTTTGCATCTCTTGAGGCAAAAAGAAAATTCAAGGCTCCGAGGATATCACCAATCTCTCTGACCCCAACAGAGGAGTCTCCAAGCACTCCTGAGGATAATTCAACAGATGTGGATGCTCCTCCGACTCAGACAACAAGTGAATCCCCGGTTTATAGCTTGGTAAGAAACTAGAAGAACCACATTTTAGTTCTCGAAATTGTAGAACAAGCTCTAATCTATTTGTCTCTGTAGGGTGAGAATACTGTCAAAGTTGCAGCGAAAAGAGAGTCACCCGACCATGGTACAGTTGCTTTTCTTTCTAACATTGGACACATTATACTTTGAACTTTATATTCTGAGTCATCTGTTACTTGTCACGATCTTTTAGAATCAGTGGAAAGGAATCACAAGGACCTTGATCATAAGTACGTTGAACAGCAAGTGGATAGGCAGAAGAAGATGAAGACGGATAGCTTGAATGTTGTAGTAAGAAGTAAATATTTCAAGCAGAAGCAGGATGACAAAAGTCTTAAACAATCTATCCCATGTCTCAATGATTGCTCTGTGACCGGCCAGAGAAAGACTGTTAATGCTGAGATAAACAAGTCAAGCGCATCTAGAATAGAAGAGAGTGACAGAGCTATAGCAACAAATTCATCTTTCCATCATGAGCGAATCAACAACGATCATGAAGTTGCCAAGGAAGCAAGTATCTCTGCCATTAATGAGGTGGCTGAGAGAAGAACAAACATCCACGAGATAGACCATCACATCGATAAAGAAGAACAGAACCCATCTGTTGAGATCCTTTCCGCCTTGAGTACTCCCGAGAATGTTACACCGCTCAACTCCATTGGTACAAATAGTTTTTGTGGAGCTGCAACAGGGAAAAGGAAGTTTGATTCAGATGAAAACCTTCATAAGGTTAGATAGTATGGTTCAATCACGCCATGTTGATTGTTTTGTCGCTTAGATTATTATCATTATTAAAGCCATTTGTTAACTTTTCTTTCTAATTTCAGGAAAATACGAACTCCAAGCACATGCGCATAGACGAAACTGATCCTGGTAACGCAGAAACATCATTGGAAACCAACGATGTTGAGAAGTTTGGATCCAACATTTCACATATAGGGCAGTACTCAGAAATAGCAGAGAAATCAGTGGAAAGATTTGTGTCAGCTATATCATCTTTTAGATATTCTGGTTCTGGCTCGCGTGCTAGCGGTCTGCGTGCACCCCTCAAAGATATCCGCAACACTTGTCCGTCCAAAGGGTGAACATTTTGACATTTCAAAGTTTACTTTCTCACCTGGTTATATGGTGATTGATGCACCAATCTCACTAGAAGTTATCTTCTCTGTTTTTTTTTGTCAAAAAGGTTATCTCCTAAGCTGGAGTTCAGCAAGTTTGGTTATGCATCAAGCAGTGCAACAAAGTCAAGGCGATTGTGAGCTCAGTTTTGTAAGTTAACGACCTCATTAGACCAAAATGTGAGAGATTTTACCAGAAGCAAAGGCTTTGGCTGCAGAAACAAATTCTTGGTCGCATTACATTGTTGTTGTTTTGGTGATTGTATTGTATCTCATAGCTTTTCACTGTGCAGAACATTTTTGTTCATAGATTCTTTACCCAGCAAATTGATTCATAAGTTGGGGGTGAAAAAATTTCACAATGCCATTTCTTGGAAATTAGTTCTTTTTATTGAAATTTTCTTGAGAAATTACAGAAGAAATCATTTTCATAACTGAAAGTTGCAGAGACCCAAAAGCAATGGTCTGCAATAAATGTAAACTTGGGCCACTAAAACATATAAACATTGCAAGAGAGTTATTGAGAAGAGGACAAGCTAAGTTGCTGTATCAATGATTTGAGATTGTTTGTTTGCACACACACGTAAGGGGGGAGAATTGTGGATAGAAAGGTATGCACGTGAAGGCAATGAAACATATCATATGCGCAAGTCCAATCAGATTCTGACACTTTTGATCATCTCGCTTCATGTTTCTGCTAATTCTCCCAGACGTGGTCCAGTTGTACTTCCGTGTCATCTCACTTATTTTTCTGTCTTTTTATCCTTTTACGATTTTTTTTAAACCCTTTTATATGTGTAAACTTCAAGCTTATTAATATCAATATTGTTATGAAATAACTTACAAATTTATAGTATCTTGAAATTTGAATAGGGGCAAAATTTTATACCCGTAAGGAGGAGATAACTCTTATATAAGAAGAACTATTACAGAGAAAAGAGGAGAAGAGATGTTATGAGGTGTGTTTACAATCGATCGCAATGATCGTATATATAGAAAATAAAAAGTTGAGTTACTGTGCAAATAGTGATAGTGGGCCCCACATCCTTTAAAATTTTCAACAAAAGCGGTCGAAATACTATTCATATTTCGGCTACTTTAACACTCCCCCTTGGGGACCGGTGTCACTATTGTTGTTTGCTTGACGTATTTGTTGCCTCGTTAAAAACCTTTCTAGAAAAACCCTGTAGGAAAAACCATAGTAAGGTAAAAAGAGTACAACCACGTAAGCTCCCCCTCGAATGAGCAGTCATAGATCCTTCTGATGACGCATTCCAATTTTATGGACATGTTTCCTGAAAACCGAGGTTGGAAGTGATTTTGTGAAGAGGTCAGCTGCATTGTCGCATGATCGAACATATCTGACTTCAATATCTTTATTCTTCTCCAGTTCTTGAGTGTATGAGAAGAACTTCGGAGGTATGTGTTTGGTTCTATCGCTTTTGATATATCCTTCTTTCGTCTGACTTCAATCTCTTTTGATATATCCTTCTTCTCCAGTTCTTGAGTGTATGAGAAGAAGTTCGGAGGTATGTGTTTGGTTCTATCGGATATGTTGGCTTATGGATCTCAAACATACGCACTCTTTACTTGCTTCATGGAGTGCAATGATCTCAGCGTGATTTGAAGAAGTAGCTACAAGTGTTTGCTTCTGAGAACGCCAAGATATGGCAGTGCCTCCAATTGTAAAGACGTATCCTGTCTGTGATCGAGCTTTGTGTGGATCTGACAAATAACCTGCATCTGCAAAACCAATCATTTGACCCTTTGAGTTTTTAGGGTAAAATAGACCTAAATCAATAGTCCCTTGAAGATAACGAAAGACATGTTTAATTCCATTCCAGTGTCTTCGTGTAGGGGATGAACTGAATCTTGCTAAAAGATTGACAGAAAAAGATATATCAGGCCGAGTACAATTTGCAAGATACATAAGAGCTCCAATTGCACTTAAGTATGGAACTTCAGGACCAAGTATTTCTTCATTCTCTTCAGATGGTCGAAACGGATCAGTTTCAATATTAAGTGATCTAACAACCATCGGAGTGCTAAGCGGAGTTGCTTTATCCATGTTAAAACGTTTTAGCACTCTTTTTGTATATGTAGACTGATGTACAAATATACCCTTTTGAGAATGCTCAATTTGTAAACCAAGACAAAATTTTGTCTGCCCGAGATCTTTCATCTCAAATTCTCCTTTTAAATAATTTGATGCCTTTTGTATTTCTTCTTGAGTTCCTATAATGTTAAGATCATCAACATACACCGCGATTATTACAAATCCCGATGTTGTTTTCTTTATGAAAACACAGGGGCATATAGGGTCATTAGTGTATTCTTCTTTTGTCAAATGTTCACTGAGACGATTATACCACATACGTCCAGATTGTTTTAGCCCATATAACGATCTTTGCAATTTAATTGCACATAACCCTTTAGGTTTGGAACTTAACACTTCCGGCATCTTAAATCCATCTGGGATTCTCATATAGATATCAGTATCTAATGATCCATATAAATATGCCGTAACGACATCCATAAGACGCATTTCTAAATTTTCATTAGCCGCTAGGCTCATCAGGAATCTAAATGTGATTGCGTCCATAACAGGAGAATATGTTTCCTCATAATCAATTCCAGGTCTTTGAGAAAAACCTTGAGCTACCAGGCGAGCTTTGTATCTTGTAATCTCGTTTTTCTCATTTCGTTTCCGAACAAATACCCATTTATATCCAACAGGTTTCACATCTTTGGGTGTGATTACAATGGGTCCGAATACATTTCTTTTGTTAAGTGAATCTAGTTCGACTTGGATTGCATTTTTCCATTTTATCCAGTCATGTCTCTTTTGACATTCATAAACAGATATTGGTTCTGGATCTTCGTTTTCTTCATCTATTTCCTTTGCTAAAAGGTATGAGAAAACATCATCTATATCATCCATCTCTTTCCGTTCCCATATTTTTCTATTATGGATGTAATTAATAGAAATCTCATGATTTTCTTCAGATTCATGATGCTTTGTATTGTCGTTAGATTCATTATCTTCTCTCTCAAGAACATTTTCTGTTATTCTGGAGGTATCATGCCTTTCAACTTCCTTTCGTTTTCTAGGATTTTTATCCTTTGAGCCAAAAGGTCTGCCGCGTTTCAAACGTGTTCCTGATTCACGTGTATCAACTGCCATTTTGCCTTTCTCTGGAATCTCAATGCGAGCAGGAGCATTTGCGGCGGGTATATATGATTTTGTTACCATTTTGGTATCAGCAAATGCATCAGGTAGTTGATTTGCGATGTTTTGTAAATGCATGATACGTCGAACTTCTAGTTCTGACTGTTTCGTAGGAGGATCAAGGTGTAATAAGGATGGCACATTCCATTTGATTTCTTTTCCTACTTTATTGTTATCTCCCCCTAGATTTGGGAATTCTTTTTCATTGAAATGGCAATCAGCGAATCGTGCCGTAAAAACATCACCAGTTTGTGGTTCTAGATATCTTATTATCGATGGAGAATCATAACCAATATATATTCCCAACCGTCTTTGAGGTCCCATCTTTGTACGTTGTGGTGGTGCCACTGGAACATAAACCGCACAACCGAATACTTTTAGATGAGAGATATTTGGTTCTCTACCAGATACTAATTGTAACGGGGAATATCTATGATATGCACTTGGTCTTATCCGAATGAGTGCTTCTGCATGCAAAATTGCATGACCCCATACAGAAGTTGGGAGTTTGGATCTCATAATCAATGGCCTTGCAATCAGTTGCAGTCGTTTAATTAAGGATTCTGCCAATCCGTTTTGCGTATGAACATGAGCAACTGAATGTTCTACTTCAATCCCTGATACCATACAGTAATCATTAAATGCTTGGGATGTGAATTCTCCAGCGTTATCTAATCTAACTCTTTTAATTGGATAATCAGAGAACTGAGCTCTTAATTTGATTATCTGAGTTAGAAATCTCGCGAATGCCATATTTCGAGATGATAACAAGCAAACATGTGACCATCTACTGGATGCGTCGATTAGTACCATAAAATAATAAAATGGTCCACATGGTGGATGTATTGGTCCACAAATATCACCTTGTATTCGTTCTAGGAATCTTGGTGATTCTTTATCAACTTTTGTTGGTGATGGTCTTATGATCAATTTCCCAAGGGCACATGCAGTACATGGCATTTTATTACTCTGATGTATATCTTGGGCTTTTACTGAGTGACCATGTGAACTCTCAATGATTTTACGCATCATTGTAGTGCCTGGATGGCCAAGACGGTCATGCCATAGTATAACATTTTCTGGATTTCTTTTGATAACAAAATGTGATTCTATTACATCAATATAAGTGTGATGTAATCCAGAAGGAAGTTCTGGGAACTTTTCCAAGATTAGATTTTTGCCTGATCTCTCGGAAATTATATATATATACTTCTTGCCATTTTCAGTTGCAGACTGAGTATCATATCCTTGAAGATATATATCTTTGAAACTCAACAAATTTCTTTTAGAATTTGGAGAATATAAGGCATTATCTATGGAAAACTTTGTTCCATTAGGCAACATAAAGTTTGCTTTGCCAATTCCTTCGATCAAGTCTGTAGGACCTGATATTGTGTTTACAGTCATTTTGGCTGACTTTAAGTTAGAGAAAAATCTCTTATCTTTCAGTATAGTGTGCGTTGTGCCACTATCTGGTATGCAAACTTCTCTACCAAGTTGTGTAGTTGTTGTTCCGTTTGTTCTCTTATCCATTTCTGAAATACACAATTAATGTTAATAAAGAAAATAAATTTCATAATAATCATATTGAAATTATACATTAGATTATAATCATACATTAGTTGTTTTGAAAACAACATTATTCTTGGATCGAAATACATAATTTTATGGCATTACTGGCATTATTTTAGCTTTATTACAATAAGCTTTTAGTTCTCTTGAGTGGTCTCGTCGTGATCTCCCATAAAGTCAGGGGACTCGAGATATGTTGAAGTTGTACCCTCAAAGTGTTCATTGAGATTCGCTTCCTTTGCCTTACCCTTGAGGGTTTCTTGGTACAACTTACATAAATGCTGAGGAGTTCGGCATACTTGAGACCAATGTCCCTTCGATCCACATCTGTAACAGACGTTATCGTTTTTTCGAGTAGGATTTTCTTGAGTTACGATCTCTTTTGCCCGGTCAGATCGATTCCATGTATTGGATCCCCTTCCTCTTGGGTTGTAGCTTTTTTCGTGACCTCGATTAAATTGATGACCACGACCACGACCATAACCATGGTTACGACCACGACCATAACCACGGCCACGACCATGACCACGACCACGACCACGATAGGGATGGTTTCTCTCCGGATTTTTAACATCCGTTGCATTCACCTCAGGAAATGCTTTGGTCCCGGTGGGTCGGCTATTGTGGTTTTTAATGAGAAGTTCATTATTCTTCTCCGCTATCATAAGCGCCACAGCGAGTTCAGAGAACCTCGTATACCCACGGTTTCTGTATTGTTCTTGTAGAACAAGATGATTTTTGTGGAACGTTTGATAGGTTTTTTCAAGCATTTCTGCTTCCGTCACGGGCTTACCGCAATATTCTAATTGCGCCGCTATCCTTAGTATAGCGGAATTGTACGTTTCTACCTTTTCAAAATCTTGAAACCGTAGGTTTGACCACTCGTCGAGTGCATGGGGAAGAGTTACTTTCTTCTGGTTATCAAACCTCTCTTTTAGAGCTTTCCAAAGAACCAGAGGGTCTTTTGTCCTTGCATAGTCATGCGTAAGGTTTTCATCTAGGTGCCTTCTCAGGAATATTACGGCTTTGGCCTTTTGATGGGAAGTTGATTGGTTCCCTTCCTTTATGGTATCTAGTATTTCTTCTGAGTCTAGATGGAGCTCCATATTTGTAACCCATGCCGTGTAGTTTGCACCAGTAACTTGGAGGGCCGGAAACTGAAGTTTCTCGATATTTGCCATTTGGATTTCTAAAACATAAAATAATAATTTTATTAGAATTTCATAATTTAGAAACCATACACATTAATCATACATACGATTACAAGGAGAAATGATGCATAGAAAGCTAAATAGACATTAATGCCAAAATTTTCAGCACTAATTCCTCCAAGATAAATCAAATACATGGAAGTAAAAATAAAAATCGTACACAAAATCAAAAATAGCCGAATCATCATTCTTGCAACGAAAATCGGAGGAGAGCGATTTGAAAATATTTGGGAGGAGATGAAATGTTTTGGATGAGTTGAATGAATGAAGGATGAGTATATTTATAGGTAAAAAACACTGTTCATGACCGTTGGAAAAAGGGGAAATTTTGAAAAAATTTCTTTGTGACCGTTGGGATTAAAATGTTTGAACCAAAAATCAGTCTGAAAATATCGTAATAAGCAGTCAACCAGAATCAATAAATTTCATAATATTTTATCTAAGCGACCAAATATTTATATAATATTCATATGCAAATATCAATATTTATTCTAGTGATAAAATTATTTATGTCAAAACATTAAACAAATAATGCGGCGGCAGAGCCAGACCAATATTATGCAATAAATAAATTATGCGGTGGCGGAGCCAAGCCAATATTATGCAATAAATTATGCGGCGGCGGAGCCAAGCCAATATTATGCAATAAATAAATTATGCGGCGGCGGAGTCAAGCCAATAGTCATAGCATATTTATCAATTAAGGTTTATTAATGAGGCGACATACCGCCTACATTAATATAGATAAATAATATAAATTATGTGGCGGCAAAGCCAAGCCTATATTATATTTATAGTATATTTAATAATCTTAACGGGGCGACGTACCGCCCACATTAATATATATAAATAATATAAATTAAAACAATTACTATAAAATAATAAATAGTAATAAAGGCGGTATACCGGCCATTATAGCAGGGTAAATATGATACATATAAACTTTACCGAATTGCAGAGTGATCGTGCTGATAACGTGTTATGAAATAACTTACAAATTTATAGTATCTCGAAATTTGAATAGGGGCAAAATTTTATACCCGTAAGGAGGAGATAACTCTTATATAAGAAGAACTATTACAGAGAAAAGAGGAGAAGGGATGTTATGAGGTGTGTTTACAATCGATCGCAATGATCGTATATGTAGAAAAGAAAAAGTTGAGTTACTGTGCAAATAGTGACAGTGGGCCCCACATCCTTTAAAATTTTCAACAAAAGCGGTCGAAATACTATTCATATTTCGGCTACTTTAACAAATATGATCTTTCAGATAATTAAAAAAAAGCGCTTTAGTTAGTTTGTTTATCCTGAAAACGGTTAGTGTTATTATACTATCTTGTTTTATTCTTTCCTTCAAAATATAATACCCATATGATAGAATTGGATTCTATCCCAATGATACTTTATTTTAGAGTAAAAAATAAAATGATAAACAATAAATAAATAAATTATTTTATTTATAGATTAAATCAATTTTTTATTAGGAGTTGAGAATTTTTATTCTAAACTCTGTTTTAACATAAAAAACAAAGTAACGTTGAAAATGTTCTAAGCATTACTCACCTTAATTTGAAAAGAGAAAACTGTGAAACAGCTCACCATTACGTCTTTAAGCGTCATTGTCAAACGTTTTAGGGTTTAGTTTATAATTCGATTCTAGTTATGTCTAAGCAATGTATTTCAAGTTGTTTGGTTCTATCTGAAAGTGGGTTTATGAAAAACGAAGTACTACAATGAATGAATCAACATCTCATGCTAATAAATACACCATTTTAATCAAAGGCAAACAAAACATCTTCACGCTTGATAATAGTTCATGACGATAACTTTACATATACCACACCATTAAAACCAAATGAAATTAGAGTAAAGTATGCATAATGCATAATTATTGGGAGTTAAGAAAACCTTCTTGCTCTTTTCTTCTTTGATCATTGAGAATAATCTGCAATTATATGTATAGTGTGGCTTACTATTTCCTTGTCGGGATTATAAAAAACTAGTAGTAACAAAAAAGGCACGAGGGCTAGGAAAAAAAATTGACCGTCAGAAAAAGTTGCCTAATCTAAGACACGCGGATTTTAGATTTGAATATTATATAGTCTGTTAAAGTATAAAACATGTTTATATAAATCGCAATCCGAATGTGAAAAACAAGCTTAAAAGTTAAAATATAATAATGTTGTACATTAAAGAATGTAGTCAGTAAAAAAGGTTAATGGATAAGAACATGACTAGATGCATGTGCCGTCAACTTAAGTACATCACGAGGCCCTCAAATTCCAAAGGGATGGCTACTGAAATTTTTGATTATGCCAAGATCTTCATTATTAATCTCCGTATGCTTTTTAATAAGATTAATACGGTTTGAATAATCTATTTCCAACCCATTTTATATTTTGGATAAGAAAAAGAATATTCGGGATTATTCTCTTTTTATTTTATTTTTCGTACTGTCAAGTTTTTATTTTACCAGCGTATCTCCTTGCGAGTTTTAAATGTAAGAGAATTAGTCTCATATAAGTAGATAGGACTAGGTAATATGCTTTTTCTAAAAGAAAACTAGGCAATGTGCTTGACCATGTCATTTTATCTTATTTTGTCTTGGTAATTTCTTTCACAAACAAATGCCAAAACGTATGAACATTATCGAAGTAAAAAAAAAAAAACACATTTACGTTTTGAAAAAATAATGCATTTGGCCGTTAAAAATACTAATGCATTTTTTGCGTTGATGTCACAGGCAAGAATCTGACCTCTCTCTCTCAATCAATAAGAACCAAACAGGTGGATCTGTTCGTCTTTTGTCCTCATCTTCAGTGATTAAAATATTAAATAAATAAATATATTCAAATTTCTGAATAGATCTTTATATTACATTTTATGAATTTTATTTATTATACAACAACTCCAACTGATGAACACTGGATTGCAAAAGAACAGTTAAATCATTCTAATCATAAGTAACCTGAAACTGATCCAAAAAAACCTGAAAATGTTTTTCTTCTGTCTTTTTTTTTTCTATTACATTTCAGAACAATCAAATTAAGAATATAAATAAACAAGGAAATAAAATTCCTTTTTTTCAATAAAGTGATCAAATCAACACCAATTCAAGACCACTGATCTTTTTTCCCCTAAAAAGAGACGAAAATTTTGACAAAAACCCCGGTTAACGAATTTAAGCCTCCAAAAAACCGGTTAACCTGAGAACCGAGTTACGAACCCGGCTCAGATCCCGTCCTTTGAGAGTCCTTCCGTTACCTGTACAAACGGAAAACGCCATTTGACAGCCTTCCATCCTCCGTCCAACTATCAGATGCGGCGGAATCATTCTCCTTCCTCCGTCGTCATCGGAATATTCCTCATCCTCCGTGTACCTTAGCTTCGCATTCCCCGGAACATTTACCGGTAACGAAGTCGAGAAAGCCGCCGGTGAAAGCAAGCTCCGCCTCGGTTTGTTTCTCCCTCTGCTTTCAGAGTTTTCTCGGAAACCAACCGGACGATTTTCTTTGTCGTTGATGTCGTCACGCCGGCGATTCGGGTAGAAACTGTCGGAGAAAATGATGTCAGATTCGTCGAATTCTTCCGACATTTCAAAGGAAGACAAGGGCTTTTAGGTTGTGTAATAAGAAACTTGATAAAGATTTTAGTTTTGTTTGGAAAGGTGAGATGAGATTTGATTTAGAGAACAGTAAGAAAAAGAGAAGAGAGAAGAAGGGTTTTATATAGAGGAGGAAGAAGGAGGAAACGTAGTGACTACGCAACTTTGCTTGTGTCTTGATGTGATGATGTCATCATAATGCCATTGAGTGTGGACCCCGCTTTACTTTCTATATCTATACACTATATGTATATGTTTTTGACACTTCGATAGACTTCTATTTTTTTTATTTAAATCATTTTGTAAGATTTATCTTATTGGATTGAATCCTTCTTCTTATTAATATTTACAATATTGATTTGAGACTCTCGTGGTCATTGGATACTTGGTTTGTTGATCATGTGACTGAATATGTTTAATTTGCTTCTCATTAGACAAGTTATAACGTTTGTCTTCTAGGATTCTCAATCTTTTTTAACATTGTATTGTTTAACCAAAAAAAAAACATTGTATTGGGTAAGTTCACTGGTTCAAGAGTCTTGAAATATACTGTATCTATTAATTGATTTGGGAATTTTTACCAATATAATTAACTTTTGTGATAGATTTTTGTTTAGAAAGCAAATTTAATTTGTGATATACTTTAGATAAAATAAGGAGGACTAATACATAATAATTAAAATAACTTGGTTAATAAAGTATATTCGCACATAAGACTGGGATGCTTGCAGGTCCATCCGAAACTTTCTAGTCAAAGGTGAAACATTTCTCTTCCTTTTCCAGTATTTGATTAAATTACTAATGAATCATTTTCCTCAATTTGTTGAATGAATCAAGATATCGCTGGCACACACGAACACAAAAGGTTTACATAATGCTGTGTTCATAATAAAATTTAAAATGCTACTTGAAATCATAAATAATAAACATTCCATTTCAATCGAACTATAGTAGAGGCCAATAATAAACGATAAAAATAAAATAAAATAGATAGAAAGGTATCAATATAGATGGAAACTTGGAATTATACTTTTGAAGTGTTTTACTGGAAAAGGAAGCTAGGTTAGGTGTCTGCGTCCCCTGACAAATCAGTCTCCTTTTCTTGTGGCCCACGTTTTGTTTCACTTTATAGCATTTCGCTATTTCATTATAATGTAATATTTTACTCAACAAAAATAACAAATTAACAATTTCAGAGTCCAAATGGTGCACACATTGGATTTAGTAATATTAAAAATAAAATAAAAGTACATTACAACGCAATAGCGGTTTATACGTTATGCGGAAAAAATGCAGTTTTAATATAAATAATAATATGGTACGGTGCAACATCTATTTATGCATTATATGAGATAATTGTTGTTTTGATGTAAATAATAGTGTGGTTTTGATATAAAAAATGTGAAGTTTTAGCAAAAATAATGTAAAATAAATATATTACTGGAATTAGAAATTATTATTTTTGACAATGTTAAAATAGACTTTTACTTTTATAAATTTAAATTTTAGAACTAATTTGAAATGAAAATAAATTATATATATTTTCACTATATTGTATAATTTTAATTGATTTTTTTGTAAATATTACTCAAAACTCAAAATAACACAAAACTAACCTAATTTTTTTTAAATTTTTATTTATTTTATTCACCCCCAAATTTTGGATATTCATGAAAATGTCATTATTATTTTTTTAATGAATATTTTACTCTATCATCCTCATCTTCATCAAGTATTTACAATATTACCATTGTCATCATAAACCAACCACCCATGAACAAACAATTTGGAGCTTTTAATACATCTAAAAATCGATTTTCAATAATCCTATCTCATTTCTTATGCTCAAAAACTACAGCTCTTTCACTTTCTCTCTATATCCATCCAAACAAACCCAAGATTTTGATTCTAACTTTGTAAGGTTCAGACTCATGATTCTTGATCATTAACACGTGGATCTATTTCGTGGTAAAATTTTGTGTACTAGGAGAAGCTAATCATTTATATCACTGGTTGAAAGTATGATTTTTTCCAGATCTGTTCGTCAGTAGAATTCCGTGTAAGTTTTCTGGTCGTAGAAGACTTATACATAAGTCTTTTAGTCAATGTAGATGTTAGTTTTACAATTGACTTTTTGTGTGTTTTTTTAGAGACGACTTTTTGGAAATCTTCCAACTTTTCTTTGTTAACAAAAAAATCTTCCAACTTTTCTTTGTTAACAAAAAAATCTTGAAAATACCAGAGAAGACTTCCCGGTAACTCATTAGAATAAACATGTTAGTTTCGCAATTGACCGGTTTGTGTCAAAAATTTGCCTTTCTCTAGACGACTTACACGGAAGTCTTTCGTCCCTGTAAGTCTTTCGAACTCTCGGTGGAAGTCTTCTCACTGTCAGTGAAAGTCGTCTCATGTTAATTTTGCAGTTAAAAAATAAAATTTAAATATTTAATTTTAACGAGACGACTTCCATGGAAGACGACTTACACATAAGTCTTCCAGAATTTTATTCTGAGATTTTGGTCAAAACTTGGTTATCACAGAAGACTTCCGTGTAAGTCGTCTGCCGGAAGACTTACATGGAAGTCATTTAATTAAAATTAAATATTAAGTTTTATTTTTCAGTTGCAAAAGTAACATGAGACGACTTACTTGGAAGTCGTTTAATTAAATGTAATATTTAACTTATTTTTCTGGTGGAAGACATCCATATAAGTTTTCTAGAAAATGTTAAATTTCTGACACAATTCGGTCAATTACAAAACTAACATGTTTATCATAGAAGACTTAACGGGAAGTCTTCTTTGGAATTTTCGAAAAAAATTCAAAAACAAAAGTAAACCAATATTACAAAGGAAGACTTCCAAAGAAGTATGTGGTATAGTAGACTTCTCTGAAAGTCTTCCTTTGTAAAATTTCAATTACAAAAATGACCTAAATAGAAGATTTCCTAGAAGTTGGAAGTCTTCTACGTCAAAGTTTAAGAAACTTTCATTGCCAAAACTATAAAGACTTTTTAACATTTTCTTTTCAATTCATATATGTTAGTTGATATTGAGGTTTCTGAATGAAATTCATAACTTAATTGGTTTTAATTATGAGGTTATCAACATTCATGTTTATTAATGTTTCTAGCTAATTTGAGAAGACTTATGTGAAAGTTTTCTATATTAGTTTTTGTAAACTTGTCAAAGAACTTTAAGTTATGTTTTTTAACTTTGAAAAGTGTTAAGTAACTTCAATAATATCAAGTAATATGGTTTAATGTGTATTCTTAGATCATAAGATATATTGTTTAACTTTCATGAAATATGAAATTTCATTTAAAATTTGAGTTTTCTGCTTAATTTTAATATTCTGTTTAAATCTTCGGCTTATATTTCTATTTCCCGCTTTAAATTTAAGTCTGTTGAAAGACTTCTCAGAAGACTTCTCGGTTCTCAGTAGACTTCTAGTGACACTGTTATAGGTTTGAACTTATGTAATATTTGATATTTTGTGAATTTGGCTAGATTTTCTTGATAAGTCTTCTCCCTTAGTTGTAGTAAATTTGACTAATTTTTTGTGTTATTGTATTTTACTATTGAAGTTGTATCAATAACTTCAATAATATCCGATACTTTTTTCAAGCTAATATTGTATACATGAACATAATTACCAAAAGAAATTCATTAATATCTCTTTCAATTTACAAAGAATTCATAATTAAAAGAGTACACCTACAAATCACAAAAGAAACCATAAACAAAATTATTATAGATTATGCTTCCACAAAAACAAGCTTGAACTCCACTTGACGTGGGAAAAGACTCTGTCAAAAGACTTCCAAGAAGTCTTATAGCGCATTATATGTTAGAAGTCTTTCAAAGTCTGACTCATATCTGAAAAACCTAAAAATCCAAAAACGTTCAAATGATTTCAAAACAAAACAAAAAAAAGAGTGGAAGATGAGATATTTTTACCTTCAAAGAACACACAAAAATACATATCAAAAAATAAATGTACCTTTAAAGTAGTAGAAGATGAGAACCATGTAATAAAAATCTACAAAACAATATGACTTAGTGAGAAAAATTTGAGATAAAAATGATAAATTGATATAAAGTTTGGTGTTTTCAAGTTTTAAAGGACTTAAGAGAAGTTTGAGAGTTTTATTTTGGGAAAAAGGTAAGAGGTTTAAGCGTTTAAGCAATAAGATACTTACTAAAACCCCGCCATGGAGACTTAGCAAAACAATCAGGTCTGTTATGAAAGAGGAGATATGAGAGAAGACTCTGCCATAGTTTTGTTATTCACATTATATATTTTCTTCATTTAGTTTTTATTTACATTATATTTTTGTTTTTTTTATAGAAAAAATTCATTAATTGAAAGTAAAAACGTTGATATGAAAGTTGCATAATAATTTTAGTTCATTAACGTATCAACATAAATAATTACAGAGAAAATTAACATGAGTGTGATATACAGAAAACAAATTTGTCAAATAATATTATAGAAAATAATAGATAGAACTAGGTAATTTACTTCACCATATCATTTTATTTCAATTAAACTTTTTTTTTACTAATTAAGGGTGTCTAATGGGTCTAAACACAAACGATAAATCCTTTGGGGTATATCCACTGGTGACAGACAAATTCGATTGTTGTTTTTAGAGTTAGAGATCCACACCACCTAGCCACTTGAGGAGTTAGCAATCTCACATTAAAGGGGAATCAATCTCTCGTCTATACCAATAAGGCGATTTTTTTATCTAGTAGAAACCACTAGTTATTTTTCGGTTAAACTTATCATCTCATTCTCTCAAACACGTGTAGTTGTAATTTTTTTTTCACAAAAAATGCTAAAACCGTTACATATACTATTTTTGTTCAGTAAAAAATGTGCTAGAACGTTTTAACATTATTGAACCGCCTTACAAAATAATAATAATGCCTTAAGTAAAGAATAATAATATTTCATTTGCATTTTAGAACTAAATAATGCATTTGGCTCTTAGAAACGTTAAAGTAGTACATTTTCGGGTTGATGTCACCTCTCAAGAAATGTAACTAAATGCATTATTTAGTGCTTCCACCTTCTCTGCTTAACCTAAATCGATATGTGCAAACCTTTGTGTCGTGCTCTTCCGGAGACTCCTCTTAGTCCACATAGCTGGTCATGGCTTCTTACGAAGAAACGACAAGGTCCAAGGAAGAACAATGGAGGTGGAAGTTGGCTTTTAGGACAGACGGTTTTGTCAGATCCAATTTTCCTCTTTTGAGATCTACGGTTTTACCGTTTCGACGACGACGCATGAAGCGGTTAGACGCCACCTCAAGACCCGATCTACTCTCCCCTATGGCGGTGAGACGATGGAGGTGAGGCTCAATGGAGAGCGAGCAAAGGCTTGGCTCTTCTGTTCATGGAGACGACGCGCTTCAAGGTGCTTCGACGACATGGTAGTCAATCGAAGAAGAGGCATTTGTGGGTGAAGCGCGACAAAGACCCACTTCACAATGTCGGTAACGGTCTCTAGGTCGCTCCGATGGTTCAGTCCCTACACCTTTGCAAGTTAGAATTTGGTATGTCGCATTGCGTTTGTAGTCGCCAAGGTCCGCTTTCAATCCAGACGTCCTTGTTTGGTTTCAGGATTAGAAGCAGGATAGTGATACCATGAAGGTATGAGGCTCGATCGGGACGCACCTGTGGTGTTGAGTCTGTTGGGACATGAACTGAATGCAAATCATTTGGGCTCAATAGTTGGATTCTAAAGTTTAGTCGTTTAGCATCATGGGTTTCTTGTATTGTTTCTATGTTCGTTTTTGTGGTAGTCTTAAGGTCCAAAAGCTGGTATATCTCGAGTTGTGAAGTGAATTCGGTTTATGGTGGTGAAAGTTACATCCACAAGTTTATTAGGTAGTGTAGGATTCAACTTAGTGATTTTAGATGATACTAGATCATGTCATTTGCACGTCGGAGTAAATTCTTGAGTGGTTGTAATTTCGTGTTAACAATTTGGTTAATGAAAATTCATTTTTGAATTAAAAGAAAAAAACAAACAGCCGGTTCAGTTCGTCTTTTGTACTCATCTCCACTGATGAAAAAATATTATGTAGTATATATTCCAATTTTGCAGAGATCCTCATAATAGATTTATGAATTTTATTTATTACTATCTCCGTTTCAAGTTATTTGTCGTTGTAGAATAAATTTTTTGTTTCAAAATAAGTGTCGTTTTATAATTTCAATGCAAAATTTAATGATTTTTATATATCATTCTATTTTTCTATTGGTTGAAATGTGGTTAGATGTATAAGTAATTGTGTTTTTATTTTAAGAATATGTAAAATTAAATATTTTTTAATCTGTGTGTAAAAACCTAAGACGACAACTAAAATGAAACGGAGGAAGTACACAATAAAACCAATTTTATCAGCAGAGATCTTCATAATACAATATGAGTTTTATTTATTACACAATAAATCCAATTTCATCAGCGTGAAATAATAGCTGATGAACACTGGATTTTCAATCTTTGCAAACAACAGTTAAATATCCTAATCATAAACTGACAAACTTTTTCTTTGGCTTTTCTATTACATTTGAGAATAATCAAATTAAGAATTTACATAAATAAACAAGGAAATAAATGTTGTTTTTGACATTTTCCTTTTCACTTTCAATAAAGTGATCAAACTAACAACCATACAAGACCGCTGATTTTCTTCCGCTAAAATGAGACGAAAATTTGGATAAAAATTCCGGTTAACGAATTTAAGCCTCCAAAAAACCGGTTAACCTGAGAACCGAATTACAAACCCGGCTTAGATCCCGTCCTTTGAGAGTCCTTCCGTTACCTGTACAAACCGAAAACGCCATTTGACAACCTTCCATCCTCCGTCCAACTATCAGATGCGGCGGAATCATTCTCCTTCCTCCGTCGTCATCGGAATATTCCTCATCCTCCGTGTACCTTCGCATCGCATTGCTCGGTATATTCACCGGTAACGAAGTCGAGAAAGCCGCCGGCGAAGGTAACGGCGTCGTTTTGCTCCGCCTCGGTTTATTTTTGGAGTTTTCTCGTAAACCAACCGGACGGTTTTCTTTATCGTTGATGTCGTCACGCCGGCGAGTCGGAAAAAAACTGTCGGAGAAAATGATGTCAGATTCGTCGAACTCTTCCGACATTTTAAGAAAGACAAGGGCTTTTAGGTTGTGTAATAAGAAACAAAGATTTTAATTTTTCTTTGGTAAGCGGAGATTAGATTATGTTTAGAGAACAGTAAGCAGGAGAGAAGAGAGAAGCAGGGTTTATATAGAGGAAGAAGAAGAAGACGCGATGAAACGTAATGAATACGTAAGTTTGCTTGTCTTGATGTGATGATGTCATCATAATGGAACTGAGTGAGGGCCCCGCTTTACTTTCTATATATCTATACACTATATATGTATATGTTTTTGACACTTCGCCATAAATTATTTGTTATTTCGTTTAATTTTCATTGGATTTAATCCTTCTTCTTCTTATGTTTTCTAGAGTATTAGATTTTACAAATCTTATCCGTAGAATGTTAATTTTAAATTCTCGTGGTCATTGGATACTTGATCAAATCAAGTGATTAAATATGTTATATTTGATTCTTATTAGACACTATTATATCGATTGTTTGTCTCTCAAAATTTTCAGTTTTAGCATTGTATTGGATTTCAAAGCTTTTAAATAATGTTTATGAGATTACAAAATTAGAAGGAGTACCTTATATTTTCGTTAGGTTAATTGGTTCAAGACTTTTGAAATATGTCTATTAATTGATTTGAGATTTTACCAATATAATTAAATTCTGTGATAGATTTGTTTGATAGGATAATAAAAATAAGGACGATTAAAATAATTTGGTAAGAAATTTTAATTTCCAAAAAGTATATTCGCACATAAGACTGGGATTCTTGCAGGTCCATAGACCAAACGTTCGAATCAAAGTGAAACATTTCTTCTACATTTCCAGTGATTCATTATATTACTTGATAAATCATTTTCCTCAAAAAATGAATCAAGACATCAATGACATATACATAAACAGGTTCAGATAATGTTATGTTAATAATATTTTTGTCATGTTAATGCTAAAAGATTAAAATGCTACTTTGAAGTTTAAATGATAGGGGTTGTTAGCAAAAAAAAACTTTAAATAATAGGGGAAATAAAAAATCATAAGAAAAAACGATAACAAGACTGATTCATTTCAAACGAACTACTCGGTACAAATATACGGAAAAGGTAGGTACATATATTTGTATACAATAGAGGCTAATATGATAAAAACAAAATAAAAACAATTGAGGGACATCAATTATTACAATATAGATGGAAACTTGGAATATACTCCCTCCGTTTCGTTTTACTTGTCGTTATAGGTTTTTACAAGCAAATTAAGAAATCATTTAATTTTACATATTTTCTAGATAAAAACACAATTACCTATACACCTAACCACATTTCAACCAATAGAAAATAGAATAATAGATAAAACTAATAAATTTTGCATTGAAATTATAAAACGACACTTATTTTGAAACAAAAAAAAATTTGGGAAAATTGCCAAAAAGGGATAAAATAACCACTCTATTGTCCCCTTAGAACAAAATCAATTTTTGTCATGGTTGGACCTTCACTACCCTTTTTGTCTTTGAAAATTCATATTATTTTTTTTACAAGGTAAAAAATTATGGAAAAATAGTAAACTTGATGTAGATAAGCATGTTCATATAAGAAAAATATTTTTGTTTACAAAATATCTTTAAATTGTAAATTTAAAAATGGAGTAAATGTGTTAGTATCTACGATCTACCATCTACGGAGATGTAGAATATGTAATCTAACAGAAAGACAGCGTTCTAAACGGCTTAGGATGCGCAATATATCAAAAACATATATAACTACGAGCTCAGAATATATAATCTACCGAAGTCTCTGTAATCTATGGTTTTGGTTGACTGTAAGTCGTAGAGATAAACATTTATCTAGCTCGGTAGGAAGTGGATTCTTGACATTGTTTTTCTATCTACAATCGTCGTATACCATATCCTAGTTCTTCGACTCCCTTCTAAAGTGGTAGAATGTAAGTTCTGGAAAAATATAAACAAGATCCGAAAATCTAGCCAAAAACGGTTATGTAATATTCTGTAAATCTTTTTAATATTTTAATTTCCTTTTTTAAGTTTTCTTCCAAAAAAAAATTGAAAACCTCCTTTTCTCACACGATTTAGGGATTCATCGTGTGTGTTTTTCATCTTTTCTTCTTCTTTCAATTCTTTTTGCCACAAAAAATATGAAGATTCACATCTACGCTTCATGTGGTTTGTGGAAATCGTCAATACACAGTGGATGGGAGTTTCTTGTCGATGAAGCAAAAGGAGGGAGGTTACTTACTTTGGACACAAGTTTAAGCTTCGAAAACGTAAAGTTTATGGTGTGTGAAGACTTCGAAATTGATGTAAACATGGTCAACATGGAGCTCAGTTACTTGCCTTCCGATTTGATCAATAGCATTGACTCGCCTCCGGTCTTCATCACCAATGATCGGCAAATTAGAAACTTTCTTAGTTATGTGAAGAACAAAGCTTCGACGCGGTTGTGTGTGAGTATTCAATCTAAGGTGGAGAAAAACAATAGCCGATGCGATTTTGACTTGAATGAAGAAGCGGCTGACTCTAACAGCGACGAAGAGCCTATGGATATTGACGATTCAGTTGATATGGATTTTGAAGAAGATGTTCATGTAGATGACATCGATCACGACAACAAGTGGGAAATAGAGAAGAGCAACAGAGATGGTGTTCGCTTTTGTTTGGCGGATGTCGCGAAGAAGGATCAAGATTTTAGTTCCAAAACACTTTTGAAGGCAACATTCGAAATATGTGCTATGAAACATAATTTCGACTATAAGGTTGTGAAATCGGATAAAAAAGTGTGGTACATTCGTTGCTCAGATGATGATTGCAGCTGGCGCGTTCGAGCAGAGGGCTTAATAGGTTCATCGTATTTCATCATCAAAAAGTATGTACCTGATCATTCATGTGCACCATCGAGAAGGGACAGTTCTGTTCGTTCAGCTTCAGCCAAAACTATCGGTACTCTGATTATGCATAAGTTTGAGACTTCTAAAGAAGGCCCGAAATCCAATGATATAATCGAGTATATGCGTAACGATCATGGAGTTGAGATATCGTATTCTTTGGCGTGGGATGCAAGGGAATTTGCAATCAACGCCGTGAAAGGTATTCCCGAGCAAGGTTATGAAAAAATTCCCAAATACTTGCACATGATGAAGGAAGCTAATCCAGGGTCACACACGGCTTATGAAACGGATTCGAAAGGGAGATTCAAATTCCTGTTCATCTCGTTTGGTCAGAGTCTGCGCGGTTTCTATGATGCAATTCGGAAAGTCATTGTCGTGGATGGGACGTTTTTAAAGAGCAAATACAAAGGTGTATTGCTGGTTGCTACTGCATTAGATGGAAACTCGAATTTATATCCTATTGCATTCGGAGTTGTCGACTCAGAGAACGACCTTGCTTGGGATTGGTTTATGAGACAACTTAATGTGGTTATTGCTGACGACGATAGATTATCTTTTGTGTCTGATAGGTGTACCTCAATTAATAAAGCTATTGAGGCAGTATACCCGCAATCTCATCATGGAATTTGCATTCATCACTTGCTGAATAATGTTGTAACAAATACCGGTGGGAAAGGTGTGGCTGGTTTGGTTGCAAAGGCATCTAAAGCTTATCGAGCTGCTGATTTTCGTAAGATATTCGCTGCTGTTTACTCTATTAATCCTGACATTGGAACTTATCTCATACTAGCCGATGTTAGGAAGTGGGCTCGTTGTGAATTTCCTGGATACAGGTATGATATTAGGACTACAAACCCAGCGGAGTCGATAAATTCTGCTTTGAGAACGCCTAGAGAGTTTCCAATAATACCTTTATTGGACAGCATTAGGGAAATGATGACTCGGTGATTTTTCAATCGTAGAAATCTAAGTTCTAAGCACTCCAAGCCACTGACCATTGCTGTTGAGAAGAAGATTGATAGACGGATTGAGAAAGGTAAAAGGTTTAAGGTCTTCCCGGTTAGCGATGAGAGGTTTTTGGTTCGGGGTGATGTTATTGACTACATGGTTGACTTGGTCAGACGCACATGTACTTGTGGGAAATTTGATCTGATGAAAATCCCTTGCAGATACGCCATAAAAGCCGGCTTCAGTGTTGGAAGAAGACCACACACTCTCACTGATGACATGTACACTACGTTTATATGGAACTCGGCTTATGCAGAAAGCAAAAATCCTATTTCTGTCCCTGAAGATGAATGGATTGTTCCTCCTGATGTGGAACAGTCAAAAGTACTTGCTCCCGAGAGTAGACGAGGTGCAGGTAGGAAAAAGAAACGTCGACACGAGACAGCTGAAGATAAGATCCGTTCATCACAGGGAACACAAGGCTCTAAAGCTCGGAAATGCAGTAGATGTGGACTTCAAGGACACAATAGAAGAAGATGTGATACACCAATATAGGAAACTATATTGTTTTGTTCATGGTTTCTCGGTTTATGAAACTTTTCTTTTTGAAGACTATGTGTTTCGTTTTGTCTCGTTTATGCAACTTTTGTTTTGAAGACTATGTGTTTCGTTTTGAAGACTATGTGTTTCGTTTTGTCTCGTTTATGCAACTTTTGTTTTGAAGACTATGTGTTTCGTTTTGAAGACTATGTGTTTCGTTTTGTCTCGTTTATGCTTGTTTAGAAGACTATGTGTTTGGTTTTGTCTCGTTTATGCTTGTTTAGAAGACTATGTGTTTTGTTCGTGCAAGAGTAGTTCTTTTGTTTATCTTCTCGTCGATGTTTTGTATGCAAGTATTTGTTTTTAGTATCTATATTTATAGTATGAGAGCATTAACAATGAATGACAATGACTCTGCTGGTAAACTACCTCTAATTTCTCCCTCTAAACCTAGGTTCGATTCTCCGGGTATGCAAGTATTTGCTTTTTTTATTAATCACAAAGAAAATAAAGAACTATGTGTTTCGTTTTGTCTCATCTATTAGTTAAGGGGACAATAGAGTGGTTGAATCAGAGAGCAATACAATATCAATTAGGTTGGAAACAGTGGTAAAAAACACTGAGAATGAATCCTACACAACCTACATCGATTGAATTCTTATGCTTTATAAATTCTTCCTGCACCGTCTTCATCGTACTTCTGAGTTCTTCAATTTCTTTGGCAAACCGCAACTGATGATCATCCAACCTCTGAATCTCATCCAAACAAGCTTCGTCGACCCACTTAAAAAGATGATTCTCGTTCTTTTTCTGTTCAAAACGTAATAAACAAGTCAATTGTAAGAAACATGTAAAATAAAGAGTCATTAAGTTATGAAAAATCAGATCTACCTTTAAACCATTCTCACATCTGAAAAATCTTCTGTATGGGTTCTCCTCCGTTTTGGAAACATAAGTGACAATCCCCTTCCCACACCAGCATCTGGAAGGGATCCCTTCACTGATATACATGTTCGTCGCTTAGTGAGAATAAGAGAATTATACGAAAAAATAAGAAAAGAAACCGATGAAATCGGTTTAGGTTTTGACGGCCTATAGTGTTTGTGTCCATGTTAAATGTGTGTGGGGGGGGGGGTTATATAAGCTTTCGTTTAGGGCAAACACAGCTTTTACTCGGATTAGGTTTTTAAGTTATAGATAGGGGTTAGTTTCTGTCTAATTTTACTATCATTTAGGGTATAGATAGGGTTTATATGTTAATTTAACTCTAAATTTTAAATTAAACATTTATCTACTTTTACTATCATTTAGGGTATAGATAAGGTTTAGATAGGGGTTATATCATAACGTAGTACAATTATAATAAACATTTAGGGTATAGATAGGGATTTTAGATGTTAATTTAACTTTAAATTTTAAATTAAACATTTATCTACTTTTACTATCATTTAGGGTATAGATAAGGTTTAGATAGGGGTTATATCATAACGTAGTACAATTATAATAAACATTTAGGGTATAGATAGGGTTTATATGTTAATTTAACTCTAAATTTTAAATTAAACATTTATCTACTTTACTATCATTTAGGGTATAGATAAGGTTTAGATAGGGGTTATATCATAACGTAGTACAATTATAATAAACATTTATGGTATAGATAGGGGTTAAATAATAAATACTTCAAATATTCTAACAATAACATGCAAATGACAACATTCTTCCTACACGAGTTTTATCAATTCAATCAAGCTCCATAAGAGGATTTGAAATAGTCTTTGGAGGAGTGAATTGTGCCATTCTCGCAATAAGCTCAGGATCATTAGCAGCTTCCCATAGATCATAAGCAATCTTTAACCGTGCCTCACGAATGTTGTCATCATTCACCAAAGAGATGTCCATGCCTAGAAGATGGCATTCTATGTGCTTCAAGGCATATACTCCCACAGTCAGTGGCACTACGATTTAGAACAAAGGGCATTGGAGCGTATGTGACACTATACTTCTTCACCGTGTGTGTCCGACTGCTTGAAGACTGAGTAGCTTTGACAATTCTAGGGATGAGAACAGCAAATGGCTCCACCGCTCTTGGATGTTTCATTCCCTCACAGTCAAACACCTCTATGGAACGAGTGACAAAATCGACGCACAAAGCGATCCAATGCTTACCAACATTCACGGGGACATACATGCGGTCGACATCAAGATCCCACATTAGTCTTGTCCTTCCGTGTGCTGGAAGCTCCCCAATGGCATACTCGTGTAGAATTCCTCCACCTTTGAACTTCCTTCCGTTCTTATTGAACTCTTCGAAAGAGTTTTTCATTTGATTACTAAACAAGCATGTCATGAACGCGACTCTTTTTGGACGCCATCGTCGCAAAGAAGTCCTCTCACTGAATACATACATCATAGCATCAATTTCCTGAAAAAATAGAACAAAGGATTGAAAACAGATGTAAAGAAACTAAGAAGCAACAAATTAGAAACTCACATTATTGAAGAGCCACTCTGTAGGTCCTACGACACGTTTTGCTAACTCACTTGTGAACATAGTAGGTCCAAGCTTCAGTACCCTGGAATGCAAGCTTCAGTTACACAAGGATCAAATGTTTTTAACACTAAAAAACAATATAAACTAACCAGGAAGTTGTGAACCACTCAGTCACTTTGGCCCATTGATCCTCAGCAACAAACACTAGATTGTAATCAGCGTCATTCATGCGGTCCTCAGGGAGTTCCATATCTTTGAGACTAGGTGGTATCCAGTCCGTAGGCTTGTACGTAGATAATGGAGTAACCCATTCCGGTTGTTCGTCGTCATTGAGACTTTGTGAGGGATCAAAACCTTTAACATGTGATGCTTGAGAAAGATCTCCCATGGCATTTTGTAAAGACTCTTGGGTCCCCTTCCTCTTGTCTACATGTTTCTTGGTTTTTGTTAGATTCTTCAAAAACTCCAACATTTCACTATCATCCTGTTAATACAACCAACCATAGCATTAATACTAAAAAAAGTGAACATTCTTATAATACATAAGTTTGCGATAAGCTACAATCCAAATATATTACAAACCACACACAAACTTACAAGCCGATAACCTACCAAGTACATTACAAACGACACAAAAACGTACATCTGTCTCAACCCACACATAATCTCACAAAGCTTCATGTTGTTATTACCTTTCTCACTGTTCGAGGACTACGACGAACCGCAATTGGATCCACACTCACATTGGCTCTTCCTTTTACTGTTGAAGGACGTGGAGTCTGTGATGACTTAGCTTGATCTTGCATTAGTGTTGATGAAGGACCCGGATTCTGTGAAGAGTTGTCTTGATCTTTTCCAATTGGTCCTGAAGAGTTGTCTTGATCTTTTCCAATTGGTCCTGAAGGTGTCGGGATCTCAGCTGCTGTGGTTTTCCCGAGTGCATCTGAAGAAGCCATAAACTGAGACATTGTTTCTTTGATATTACCCACCTCAGTATCAACCTTATCAAAACGCTCTTGCATCTCCTTCTGCACCATGTCCTTAAAAGAGGTGAACAACCCCTGAATAAAGGTCTTCATTTCACCGGAGACACCACTGTTATGTTCAGCTGCTCGTTGACATAGGAGTTCTCTCTTCCGAGACTCGACACCAGGATCATGGCGCTTACGCTTCGCGCTCTTGACAGCAGCTGTCGACTTCTCTGCAACGATAGGCGGCTCTGTGACATCTTCATCTTCAACATCGTCTTCTTCTTCGTCAGATAAGAGATTGTTTGTTGGCAGAGACTCAACTTCCCAAACGAATTCCCTCCAGTCATGATTGGCTTTGATCATATCAACAATCATATCAACTTTTTCGTCCTTCTTCTCATCTTCTCTTTTGAACTCAGGATCATCAATCACACCCGACTTCCCACTTGATGATATAAATGGAAACAACTCTCCCTGCCATGGAAAAACAAAACATTCAACACCACAAAGACAATTTTGATCTCAATATTAATAGTAGCAAGATAATTACCTTGTCAAAGTGGGATTCTAGGCTGATGATATCTTGATAAGATACTTTTCCACTTCCTGCCCAATTTCTACACCTCACCTTGACAATGTTTTTTTTTAACTTCTTAGCCACCATAGTACCAATGTCTGGGACTGCCTCCATGATCCATATCTGAAACGCATATGAGAATCCATCCAAAACGTAGCTGTTCTTCAGATGCAAATCGGTCCTTGCCTTTAATATGGAAGCAAGCAGCTCGTCATAAGCGCGAAGTCCCCACGGAAACATTCTCATTTTCTCAAAATCCATCACCAAACGGATGTATTCTTGAGGGATATACACTTTCGGATCCTTAGCCACGATGAACCCATGTATAAGGCACAGATACACTAACCTCACCCTGTCCACATATGACCACTGGTTACACACCTTAAGTAGCTCGTCCCTTATCATGTATATGTTGATATTGCTATTTTGCTTCAGCGCTTTGCTCCAGAAACCCTTATCATCCTCCCAATTATTGAGTCTATGTCTGGTTCTTCTTTGAACTTCAACCCAGTGACAGCATGAAATTCTTGCATGGAGAACCTTAGCGGCCTGTTTGCAAACTCAAACCACAAACTCGTGAAGCTTGGAAACCTTGAGCTGCTTGCATATAAAGCTGTGAATGATCTTCCCTGAGTAAATGAGTTTGTTTGTCTACAATTGCCAGAATCGGACCGAAGACAGGGTCTTTCAAAACTTCTTCATACTCATCCTTAAGAAAATCCTTCAACAATGCAAGCATCGTACGTCTACATGTGTTGTTGATCTTATCAATTCGGAGCTCAACTCCTTCTTCACAAATCCGCTTTGGAAACTGGTAAGCCATTACTACAAAACAGGAAATGATACTTGAACTCGTTAGCCACACGTTTAAAGAAAGTCCAGAAATGCTCATAATATAAAGCATAACCATCTCACATTTACCAGTATATTAGACACGACAAAGAAACAAAATCAGTGTCTAAGGTCTCCACCAAAACCAAACTCTTTTAGATGTCGAACTCATTAGATTTTTGAATTCAAACCATAGTAGTACACACTCGACAAAGAAGAAAATCTACTTTCAAACCAAGTCAACAACAAACTACAATCAACTCAACCACAAACAAAATCAACTCAACCACAAACAAAAATCAAAACGAAAACGTGAATCGATTTGTGTTATGAACAATTCAAACTCTTTCTACTACATGCACATAAACAAAAACGAAAACAATTGAAAATTGTAAAGGGGATTTCAAAACCCTAACCTTCGAGTTTTGGGAATCGAGATGAAAGAAGAGGAAACAAAGAAGATTGCGTAAGTAATCGTCCCTTCTTGACCGAGAAACAGCTATATCGGAGGTTAGAGAACTCCGACAACGATGACGGGGAGATGTGATGACTGCTTCAAACCGAAAGTAAAGAGGAAAGGACGACGACGAGGAGATGTGATGCCTGCTTCGAACTCTCCGGCAAAACGGAAACGACCGTGCGGTGATATCGCCTCCTTCTTCTCCGTCGGGAGCAACGGCTTTGTTACCTTCTTTTAATTAAAGCAGCTGAAGGTATTGACCGTGAGGCTTATGTTTTTTACAATATAATTAACATTTTAATTAGAAAGTTTAATAGAATAAGGACAAAAGGGGTATTCATTATTGTTTGTACTATAAGGGACACAGATCTTAATTTTGTTCTAAGAGGACAATAGAGTAGTTATTTTATCTCTTTTTGGCAATTTTCTCAAAAATTTTCTACAACGACAACTAAATCGAAACGGAGGTAGTACTACTTTTTAAGTGTTTAACTGGAAGAGGAAGCTAGGTGTCCGCCTGTCCTGACAATCAGTCCTCGTTTCTTGTGACCCACGTATTGTTGTTTTACATTATTGTATTTTCGCTATTCCAATTTAATGTAGTATAAGTATAACCAACATAAAAAATAGAGTTATTTGCATAAAGTGCCATATTTGGCACCTATAATTAGAGACTTGCCCATGATGTGACAATCACTTTTTTTTGGACCATTTTGCCCTTCTCCACACTCTCTCCCCTCTCTTTGACTTCCCCCTTTTCTTTTTTCTCTTCAACCCTTAATTATTTTACAAATCTCTATCATTCTATATACAATTAAATTTTAAATTTCATTATTTTTTCATAAGTGGCTTTGAATCCTCAAATTTTTCACCTTTTTTTTCTCTCCAATCCCTAATTATTTTACAAATCTCTATAATTCTATATTACAATTAAATTTTAAATTTCATTATTTTTTTCATAAGTGAATTTGAATCCTCAATTTTATGATGATATCAATTTTCTGCGTTTTTAGATTCGACGTCGTGGTTAGCGGTTAACAAATATGTAGACGTTAACAGAAGTGTAGTTGTTAACAATTATTTTACGCTTCGCGTTAATAAATGTGTTCGCTGTTAACAAATATTGTAGATGTTAACAGAAGTGTTAACTGTTAACAATTATTTTTACGCTTCGCGGAAATAAATGTGTTGGCTGTTAACAAATATTGTAGACGTTAACAGAAGTGTTATATGTTAACAAATGTTTTTACGCTTCGTGTTAATGAGAGGAAAGAGAAAGGGCATTCTCGGCATTTTCTTGCCAAATGGTTGTGTCAGTGTCCCTCATGTCCAATCAATGGTATTTTGCTAATTTGAGTTTCAAATATGGGTAGTTCACTAAATCACTCTAAAAAATAACTTCTTCAGTAAATTACAGCGTGAGTTAATTGAAATGTTTTGGTGAGTGGTCCAATTTATGTTAATCAAGATACGAATAACTAATTATAAAAGTAAATCATTAGTAAATCCAACTAAGAAGTTATGTATTTTAGTATTTTTTGGTTTAAAACTATCGTTTGGTACTTTTTTCGTTGTTACTTTTTGCGAAAGACTTTTTTGTTCATAAAGCCGAATTGTTCAAAATTTAATGCTTTACAGAAATTTAAACCATTTATCTATATCTACCTGTCAATGAGTATCTCAATCTTATGTGGATATTCTTCGGTTTTATTGGAACAATGTCGACATATTTTGATGCACCAAATGAATATTACCATTATGTTAACGCAATAAACGCACCATCGTGATCCGTTTTGTAAACTAAATAAGATTCTTTGCGTGCTCAACAATGACAAGACCACGCGGTTTTGTTTTTAACCAACCCCATCTCTTTCAAAGCCTTTATTGTTGTTTTTATTGGTTAACTATAATATAAACATTCCAGATAAACTATAACAAAGCCCATAAGAAGGAGATGATTTGATTCCAAACCTTCAAATTCTTCTCGTTTTTTTTCTTCATATTTTAGAATATACATTCCATGGCCAAAATTGAATAAATACTCGCAATATCATCATTCAGATTACATTGATCCCTAGCTACTATTTTTCAGTTAACACCGATCGCACGTTTAGTTATTTTGGATACCCATTCTCTCCACTAAAGTTTCGAAGTGTCTTTAGCATCTGATTAAAAAATGAGTATGAGACGTCGGAATAAAGTTTCGAAGATTAGAAGACAAGGCTTATAGTAATATATAGAAGACACGGAATCAATTAATCAAGTACCAATTGGTTTAGTTACACTTTACAAAACAGAATCATGGTATTATATTTAGAAGACATGCCGGCTTATCCCAAACTAAAATCGATCTCGTCATAAGAGGTTTGGTCAATAAGAATAGAATACTTATCAATTTGTGTGGATGTGTTAAAAGTCTACATCAAAGACCAGACGAAATTTGGTATAACACATTAGTCTACTCTATTCTATTAATTGGTTTTGAGTTTATAATGTCATGGTCGATAGACTTCTAAATAAATCAAAACAGTTAATTCATGTCTGATGTCTTTTAAGGACTACAGATACACAACCTGAACCATGCTTGTTTTTGTTTAATTATGTCTAAAATTATAGTTGATACACAGTTACACAAGTAATGAAAAAATCTGTGATAATCCGTTACCAATGACTCCAATTGTTTCTTTTCTAGGTATTTGAAATAAAATTATCAGTTTAGAAGGCGTTACATGGATATTGAAGAGATTAACAATGATTTGACGGCTCCAATCACTGATGGAAGTGAAATTAGCACTTTTTGTGATGTACTTAAAGAAAACACTAGGATCAGGTGGAATACCTACTTTCTTTTATCAAATTTTTTGAGATATGATGAAAGATGATTTAACTTGTATGGTTAATCAGTTTTTATTTGATGAAATTATGCCACAAGGGCTAAATGATACTAATATTTGTCTAATCCCAAAGACGAACAAGCCAACAGAGATGACAAAATCTTGACCCATAAGTCTGTGTAACGTCAGCTATAAGATAATCTCCAAGGTCTTATGCCAGAAATTGAAAAAAGTTTTACCTGATTGAATATTTGAAACACAATTATTGCAGGTAGACAAATATCAGATAATATCATGATCGTTCAAGAGATGTTTCACATGCTTCGGACAAAGACAAGTGGAAAAGACAAAAGTATGACCATAAAGACAAATAAGAGCAAAACATATAACATAATGGAATGGTTGTTCATCAAAGCAATTATGAGGAAAATGAGATTTTCCGATATTTGGATTAACTAGATTATGCGTTCTATTACCTCGGGCAAGTATAAGGTGTGATGAATGGTCAACCAAGTGGAAATATAATACCAGAGAGAAGTCTACGTCAAGGAGATCCTTTGTCTCCTTTCATATTTATTTTGTGCATGAAAGCGCTCATTAGCCTTCTTAATCATGCAGAGAACTAAGGGAAGATAACGGGGATGCATGTAGCTCTCGCTAGCCCCTCGGTATCTCACATACTCTTTGCTGATGACAACCTTTTTTCTGTAAGACGGAGCCCCATGAATGTGAAGAAGTTATGAAAGTAGTAAAGAAATATGGATAAACATGTGGCCAATGTATCAACTTTAATAAATCTTCTCTACTCTTTGGTAAGAGAATACCCGGAGGCATAAGACAACAGATTAAAGATATACTCGAAAGGGGCATGGGTTCCTATTTAAGAATTCCAGAAAATTTAAGTGAGTCCAAGTGCAAACTCTTTGCATCTCTTAAAGATAAACTTATGAACAAAGTGAATGGATGGGCAGGTAGATGGTTATCAAAAGGAGGAAAGGAAGTCGTAATTAAATCTATCTTGCTAGCCCTTCCGACAAATGTCATGTCCAGCTTCTTGCTACCACTGAAGATATGTGAAAATATAGCAAGTGCCATTGCACAATTCTGATGGAGTTCGGATGCACCAAACCGAGGAATTCACTAGGCAAAATGAGAGAAGATGTGTATGCCTAGAGAGGAGGGATGAATTGGATTCGCATGATCCATGAATTCAATATTGCAATATTAGCCAAGCAAATTTGGCGTCTGGTCCAAAACCTAGTTTCGCTAGTTGCTCGAGTATTGAGGGGAAGATATTATCGTCTGAGTACGCCTTTGCGTATTAGCTTAGTTAATAACTCATCATATGTGTGGACAAGCGTCTCAGCTGCAAGAAACTATTGCTTCTGGGTATTAGAAAAACGATTCACTCTGGATATAAGATTAATGTTTGGGAGGATCTGTGGATTCCTATGATACCAACAAGGTCAACTCGGCAAATTGCTCCAGTAATGAACCACAAAATGATAGTCAATGATCTTATTAATGGTGATTCAAAGGAGTGGGATACTGAGTTGATGGAGAGTTATGTGGTTCCTGAGGATATACCGCTGATTCGAAGTTTGGCCATAAGCCCAACTCATTGAAACGATACTTTCTGCTAGAATTATACAAAGCACAGACAGTACAAAGTCAAGTTTGGATACTGGATGGCATGTAATATACTGATCACCAACGAGGAAATTGAGGTTAAGGAACCTAGTATCACAAAACTTCAAGCTTTTGCCTGGAAAATAAAGGCACCCCAGAAGATATGCCATCTTATTTGGCAACAGATAACAAGACAAGTGGTTGTTACAAGGAATTTAATACGTCTTCATATGCGGATGTGACAATAATTGTCCATGATGTGGGGAACCAGAGGAAATTTTAACTCACGCGATCTTTGTATCTCCACTAGAATTACAAGTCTGATCGTTATTAGCAAACTTGTCTAGCCCAAACATATTTCCTTTGTCGAGTGTTTACGCAAACATGGATTACCTATTTTGGAGGAAGAGTGATATCGAGGATCTATCATTGGACAATGACCTTTATCCATGGCTAATATGGTACTTTTGGAAAACACAAAACGATAAGCTTTTCCAGGGGATTGATAGAGGTCGATTGGAGCTCGTGAGATATGCAGAGAGCAAATACGATGCATGGTTTAATGTGAATGAGACAGTACCCCCCCCCCCCCGCAAGAATAACCTAATGAGGGATTCACTCAGGCCGTCCGAAACATCATGAAACAAGACCTGACTGGCCAATTGAAGAAGAATCAAGATGAAGACCAACATCAAGTCCCAACCGGTTCAATCAAGATTTAAAATCAAGCCATCAGTCCAAATCAAACTGAAGATGGTCCAATCCAAGATGGAGATCATACCGATCCAATTTTATACTCTGCTAATGCACAAGATCAAACCGGACTCACCATTTTTATCGTCCAAGCCAATCAATCAGGAAGCTCCGGTTCACCCATCCCAGCTGAGGTTTAGTCCAATTCGACCAGACCGGAAGATGTAAGATTTCCTTATGATTTCTAACTGGTTTATTATTTTTGATTTGTGTCTTTTCCTTTATTTATTTTCGAATAAACTTGAGTATTTTTTTTAGCCTTTTTGAGTCAATAATTCATGCCTTCTGTAAGCCTTGATTTAGAGTCCAAGAGAGTCCTTGTCGTTTTTGCTTCAAGTCCCCTAGAACAACAAAACTGCATCGATACTATATAAACCTCTTATAAGCAGTCGTGTATCATTTACCCTACTTTGAAATATACGAGTCAGTTTTCCACCTGGAAAATTTAAGTCTTTCATTGTATGTGAGAAACATCCTTGACAGAAAAACCTTAGTCTTATCAAGGTTTCAATCCATAGAAGCTTGTGGCAACCTCGATCCATTCCATCTATCGTTTGTCCTTCTGAGAGATACACATCCATCATCCTTCCATCGTCCATCCACTGATCTTGTTGAGAGTGATACACATCCAGCAACAAAGATCCCATCATCCATCGGTCTATCCTTCTTTTGGTTTTTGTTTCAGTATCACCTAATCATTCATTCATCCATCGATATTCCATCTATCATATTCATCTTCGTTTATCTCTTAAACATACCTTTCAGATTAACCATATTAGTTTCTGTCTGCATTTCAAAACTTATATTAACTCTTAAAAATCTCATCCTCTTGTCTTCAGGTTCATCCTCGGTCCTAGATCTTTATCCGACCATTCACCCATACTGCCCAGTTGTCGGATCAAGAACCTTTATCGCCCAATCCATAACCACTTGATCCATGCCCACAACAGAAGCGGAAGACCCTAAGCAGACTCCGACTCTGGTGGCTCGTCAAGAGTAAAGTGTGCATTCTCTGTTCGGAGACGAGGCCACCAGAAACCGCATGTCAGTCACCAGGGCCGGTGGACTATCGTCAAAGGTTGTGAGGTCGCTCGGTGTCGGTGGAATTTAAAAAAGGATGGCAGTTTCCTACGACTTGCTTCTCGTCGGTTTGAGCTCCTTTCTCCACCACCTTGAGCGGGGGATGGTATGTAGTGGTTTGGACTTCTGAAGCGGCGAAGGTCTTGAGCAGGTGCGGCTTCTAGGGTTTAGAGTCGGTCTTCATTGAAACTGGCGCTTATGGCCGCGGGGCGCCGTCAAGGTGGTTTATCTTCGGCGGTGAAGGGCGACATACTGGGATCAGACACCCTATTTTGAGTAGCTACGGAACCAGATCTTAAAGCCACCGGTGTTCACCGGAGCGGAAGCTTGCTTCCAGCCTTCTTCCCATGACCTCTCTTCTTGTTGTGTAGTATCTTGTTTGTGAATCCTATGCTAATTTTGATGTAACAAATCTATCGATGTTTCGACGATATACCTTGTATTGATTACTCCTTGTATTAAAGGTTGCTAAATGAAATATTATCTTTTAAAAAGTTCTGCATACAAATGATAGTCAATATAATATTGAGATGATGATATGAAAATCAGAAATTGGAAGTGTAGATTAAGTTTGTTTTCTTAGAGAATATATATATCTAAATTAAATTAAAAAACAATTTTTTGTTAGAATTAAATAAATTAAATAAGAGATATTTGTTATAATTAATTTATATAAACAATAAATAATTTTTAATATATAACAGTAGTATTTAAGTTTACAGATCAGAAATGAAAGAAAAGATCTTAAGCCTTTTTTCTTTCTTGCTTTATTAAAAATATGGAAGAATGGATATAATATTTCTTTTTAAATCATTATTATCAATAGAATGTGTATGAGTCTCTCAACTATAAATACTTTAATTTTATATTGTTATTTATTATTTATTTAAATTGAACTATTGACTATGTGATATGTGTAAATAAGTCTTTTACAAATGTTTGAAGTGTTCTTAAACGTGAACTGGTCTGCCTACTTTTTACTTTATAATTTTGTTTTTATTTTAAGAACACAAGTGAGAGAACAACCGGTGATGGTGATTAGGCCTGGTTACTCGGATTTTTGGGTCGAATTCATGTCAGTTTTTTCTTCTAAGTTTGGGTTTTTTCTGGGTTTATACATTTGGACTCTATTAGATATTTAGAAACTTTTGATTTAGATCTTTTTTTTGGATTTGCATCAATTTAGGTCAGTTCAAGTCTATAAATAAATATATGTAATTTATATTTCGTAGTGAATCCGAATCGATTCGGGTATTTAAGACCAGAAAAAGTACCCAAATTCTATAAAAATTTTGCTGAAATCAATCGTACTTATATAAAATTTTGCAAAATAACCAAAAATAAATTACTAATAATTGAAATTAAACATTTTCAATCTTTAAATTTGATTGTTTTATATTACTTGAAAATGTTATAAAAATAGTAATAAAAATTGCAAACAAAAATAATTATAACTATATCCTAAATTAAATTATATAAAATTGAAAATATGAATCATAGTCTTGGATATTCATGTTTCAAGGTAGGACATAAATTAGTTCTTATCGGTCAGGTATATTCAGATCGGTTCTTTTCGGTTTCATTTTTGGGTAGAGAAAGTTTAAACCCAACTAGTTACTTTGTAAATTTTCGATACAGTTTTGAATTGAATATTTTTGGGTTGATACCGGTTCAAATTACGGATCTGAGTAAAATGCTAGGTCTAATGGTGCTCCTAAATGGAGCTCTTTCATGTCTATTAAAACTGCCATATGTATCCACACACATTAATGCAATTAGTCAAAACCTTTATAATCATTAGATTTCCTTACATGATTAGTTTTGTAAGCTATGTAGTGATGTGTCAAGATTAAACTCGAGTATAAAGCTGATAAAATATTTTTGTCAACGATAATAGTGAACCGACAAAATTGTTGCTAATATATCATCACATTGCATGTATATGGGAAAACCATCGTTAATTTACTGTGCTTTAACAACTAAAATTCGATAGCTATCTTGCTGAAGAAGTCAGATAAAAAGTATATTAGTATTAATTATAGCGATCTAAAAGACACCAGAACTGAGTTTGGACAAAAGGAAAAGAAATAACAAACCGGTAATGTCTCTTTGCGTTTTGTTCACGCTCACACTTCAACCCATGTGATGTCAAAAAAATCCTCATATATGTGAGACGTAAGAGCATCCGCAACGGTGGATCTCCTTAGAGTCTTTATGAATAGTGTTTTTTAATTTTTTAATTATTATTATTATTCTTTTTTCAGATTTTAAAAAAAATTAAAAAAATAAATACCAACCAATCACGGGCCGCCACGTGTCGTGAATAGTATAAGAATCAATCCTTATATAAAGATTTTTTAGACTGAATCCTTAACTATTTTGTTTATTTAATTATTATTTTTTTTAAGGATTTCCTTCAGAATCACCATTGCGGGTGTCTAACAATGGTTACCTTTACCTACCACAGTCACCAATCTCTTTTCTTCTAATTTTAAGGCTTGTTTAAACTTCTTACAAATTATTAAGGAAAAAAAAAAGACAACATATATCCTAAAAATGACAAAACAGTTTTGGGCACTGGTCTGGAATTTTGTGCAATAACAGCATTGTAGGCCGCGTCAATGAGAGCGTTCAATGATCCCACTTTCTAGATCTACCTTGAACTTCGATAAAAGTTTGTAACCAAACACGTGTTATGATGACCTCATCTCAAACAGAAACGGATCTCGGAGTTTATATGTTTCGATTGACGGGACTCTCAGTGACTCTCTATGTACTTGTCTTCTCATACATGTCTACCTTATCTTAATTAAAATATGTTTTTGGAGTAACAGTGTGTTCGGTTCGTGGATTTTGTGACGATTATATTTTTTTTTTGATCAAATTTTTTCAAAATTTTGTGACGATTATATTGAAATAAGTTTTGTGTTTAAAATAACTTCTGCTGATAATCTCAATCAGATACTATATTTTAAATAATTTTGTATAGCCCTATTTTGTTACACTTTGGCATGTGAGCGTGGACGGTTCTGGACGAAGAAGAAAATGATTCAATGAACTTGCTGTTATTTCCGTTAGTTACAGAAAAGTAGCATACAATGGTTTATATAGTATGTATTTGTTGACAAAAAAATAATATAGTATGTATTTACACACGGTTTATATTTAACCGTAATGTAAGACATTAAACCAACATTAAACCAACACTAAACCAACACTAAACCAACATATACTCTAATACTGATTGAATTATTAGCTTTGGTTCCCAATTTTTAAAAAGTAATTATACAATGGATCACATGGTTTTTAAATAGTCAATTTTGTGTAAAATTAATTTAAATAATTTTTATGATCCTATAAATCTCATGGTCCTGCATGTAAAATTGTCTTGGTTGCGTTTGAAGCCAAAGAATATAAACCAGGATCTCTCAACTTCTTCCTCTTATCACACTTCAATCATTCAGAGGAAGAGTTGATTTTATCTTTTTGTTTGTAATATAGTTTTCGATCTTTCATGATCGAGTTCTGTTGTTTTGTCTAGTTCCTTCTCGTTTTATCGAGATTTTGATGTGTTTTCAATTCAAAACAGAGTTGTCCTTCAATCAATTCTTTTGTCTCTGTTTTGGATTGATTTGAATAAAAGTTTCTGATCAATATGATCAGATTCCATAGTTTTTGTTCAATTTAGCAACCCACCGTGTTTTCTTATTTTCTGATTTTCTTTATCATGTTCTTTCTCACACAGAGAGTAATATCGTGGCTCTTCTATCACCAGTCCTTAGTGGGGTGATCAAAATTTCTTCGTGTCACAGTACCGGAGAAGGCGATGTCGGTTTGGGTGGCTCTATCGTTTGAAGTTTAACGTGGTCCGGCGATGAAGTTCGAGCAAATCGTGGATTTGCCGGCGGCATGGCGTCACCAATTATCCATCTCACGCAGCGGCGCGTGTAGACGCGTGAATCCCAACTCGGTGAGCATGAACGAGTAATGACGCGTGTTACAGCTTCTCTACATGTCGAACGCGTGTCCCGCTGAAGTGGAGCTCGAAGTTGGTGGATCAAGTCAATAGATTGGGCTTGGGCATCTAGATTTTTAATTAAATATCGAGTCTGTAAATAGTGGGTAATGGATCACGTCTTTACTTCAACTGTACCGTGCCCATTTGGGCTTTTTTAATATAAAAGAAAGTTGACCAAAAAAAAAAAGAATATAAACCAGGATAAAATATCATATACAAATATTCTACAAAATATGGAGAGCCTATCATATAACTTCTTTTGTAAATGTGAGCCAATCCTATTTTCTTATTTTTTGTTAATGTATGATTCTAAAACTTTCGTATACGTTTCGAAGATGGTGAAAGAGAAAAATATGCCAGAAGATCAGTCAGGCATCGGATTACCATATATCCTTTTTTTGTGTGGATTAGTTTTGCCACTTAGATACACGGTATTGATATGCTATGGACACCTGTTTGGCTGTCACATAAATTTATAAAATCGGATAAGCGTGCACTTATATTCTACAAAAGGGTAAGCATGGATTAAATTATAAATTGACAAGAAATCGTAAGTAATTTCGTTCGATGAGTCTCCGAATTACAAATTAGATAAGATAAGTTGACGTTTTTCTATTGATATAATCACATACGTGTGCATATGTATTTCATAGACATATATGTATAATGTAGGTATATGGATGCATGCATGTATGTCAATATGTATATTAGTGTGTTATTTGTAATATAACTTACTTAGATGTTGTAAAGTCAATGTTGTGCTGGCCGGCTGCATGACGAGCCCCACTTAGATTTAATAAATAGTTACTTGCCTGAAGTTATATATATATATATATATTAAACCACTCGAAAAACGAAAATCAGATGCAGTTACAATTTTATTTTGAACAAAAGTATCAAATCAACCTATAACAATTCTAGCTTCGTTCACCCATTAAACTCGACACATTCCGCTAGTTTGTTTTTTGGTGTTTTGATATCAGTTACCGTTCTTAACCATTGACGTGATTTTCGGAAAAGTGAAGTTCTCTTTGTTGCCTTGGATGCCGAGAATTCCCTTGATGTCTCCGGAATAATTAGTTCCCAATGATCTCCACAAAGTTTGTCACTTTCTCTGCTCTTTAAGTCCAAGATGACCATATGGGTCGTTTCAATTACTTATCACGACCTTGCATATGCCACCAAAGCTGGTTTGTATAACGCCACACGATGCTTGAAACGAGACTCAAATCGAGCAAGCGCTCGCTACTGTCGCCCACAACCTGCACAAAAAACGGACTGGAAGAATCGACGCTCCTGCCTAACAAGTCTCAACACCTACAAGGAATGTCTAGCGCACTACCACGAGAGCTCCATGAGCTAAAGTGTTCCTGGGAAGCGGCAAGACCAGACGGAGACACCGAGGCGAGAATGACAACCCGAGCACCGCCTCGCCATCTGTGACCTATGAGAACCAAAGGCGAAAACCAACCTGTGAAGACCACACTCTGGTGTCAATAAAGAGCGGTCAAGCGATTAAACCTCGAGACCAAATCCTACGACTGAAATACGCCAAATCGAGGAACAACTAAGGTAGAAGCCGAGAAGAAGGAATCTGAAGTGAAGTGTCCGAGTAAGCTATTCACAAGCAACCATAGACGACAAGCTTGCTATTAACAACACACCCATTCACACAGATCTGAAACTGAGCAGAAGCACCACCAACACCTGCATACAACTGCCCAAGACCCGCCTTCGATCTAAAAGAAAACCGGAGCTCTCCTGACTGCGGGAAGAGGGAGCTGGGCCAAACCGACGTCGGAGAGACCCGAAAAACCAACCCCCATAGCCGAAAGACACCACCTTGAAGCCTGAACAAGCTAGAACTCTAGCAGTGAACCCAACCATTATCCTTCCTCTGCGACGATGACTTCCGGATAATCTAAAAAGGAAAATTGACCAACCACAGAGCCCTAAAAACTGACCACCCACCGCAATAACCTCTTCCCGCCGTGCAACCACCAGAAGAAGAAAAGACCCCATAACAGAGAGACCTCGCGTGCAGCTTCCCTTCGGGAAGAACCTCCACAACAGGAACACGAGCATATCAGAGCGAAGGCAGAGACCCGAGATATGGCAAGGAGAAAACGAGATACAGAGAGGAGAGAGAGGGTCCTCCGGCGCCAGACGCGCGCTCACGCGCCGCCGGAAGCCAGAGACAAACTTAAAAGTACTTTTGAGATCTAGAGAGAGTCGAGAGGAGAGAGAGAAAGGTTAATTGTGCCGGAAGTTATATGGTTAATAATACGTACGTGAAAATCAAACCGCAATGTAAATAACACAAATTCCTAACTTTTTGTGATAGAAAACGAAAGTTATGGAATTGTCCAAGGGATTGATGTTTATTCTAAGGTTTTTAGATCTTTAGTTACTACTATTAAGCTATGTAAGTATTAGATAAGCCAACAACAGATGAAAATATGCTTATTAATCACTTCAATTGAACTTTAATGATGAAAAATTGTCATTGACAATACTGTTAAATCCATACTGCGGGTTGCTAATGTTTAATTCCTCTGCTGGTACCGACATGCATATACGAGGACTCAAACTTACAAAATAGCACATGGTTAACCTTACCTTTTTTGTTTGTTTATATAAACAAAAATTATGGTACGGATGTGTTCAAATTTGTTAGCTAATTACTTGTTTACATATATAGAATATCATATGAAGCAAAGTAGCAATGGAAAAAAGAATATAAAAACTCGTATTATACGGTTATACACCTGTCTAACAGATTTTTTTTCTAAATATAGTTTTTTATAAAGGCTTTTCATAAATTATAGAAATATAGAGTTGAATATATATTTAATGTCTTTCGTATTGATAGAATGACTTTTTGAATAATACAAGCATGATATATTCTTAGAAGAATCATGAACGAAATGATTAATATTTTTAAAAAGAGTATATTCTATTAACAATGAAAATAACCCTAACAGCTATATATTTGTCAATTGTCAATGGGCTTCGAGCCCATAATTCCTAAAAGGTATTTCATTAACTCTTGAAAAAAATTTGGAGTACGATTGTATGTCTCTTACGGCAGGTCAATTGGGTTTTTTAACTGGGTATCAAGTGTATTAAACAAATGAAGAAGTTTAAAAAGAAGAGAAGTAGAGAACTCTATTAGATATACTCTCTCTATACTTGTATAGTTATACTACCAGGCTTCCATATACTTATATAAAATACCCCAATGTACATTTCATCAATAATTAAGAGTGTGTGTTTTAAGTTCTTGAGCTCTTCTTTCTCTCTCTCAATATGGTATTAGAGCGTAACAAACTATTCCGCCGTTTTTGAGTTGGGGAGCTTCTATTCTCAGTCATGATTATTCTGATGTATATAAATACTCATTTGTACATTTGATCATTAATTAAGAGAGTATGTTTAAGTTTTTGAGTTATTCTTTCTCTCTCTCAGTAAACTCGTATTTTAAAAGAGATATCACAAAAAATTCTAGAATCTCGAAAGACAACTGCCATTTCATAATTAGTCAATTTTATAAAGTGCCAAAATTTGATTATTTAACTTAATTATATTAAAATTGATAATATGTTTTCAGTGTTAAAGGTGTTCTTAGTTTCACATATATATATATATATATATTCAAAAAAGAACTAGCCCATTAGAGAAAGTGTAGTCCAAAACGGTCCAATGCACCAGATAGCTTAAACTATCTGCATTTAGAATTTTTTTTGACCGAGTCTGTCTCACAACATCAAAACCATTTAAAGAAAAAGGAGAAAAATGTGAAAAATTGAAGAAAATCATCTTTGTCTCTCTTATAATTGTGAGAGACTCGCAGCCCATCTGCCACTTTCTAAACAATTTTCCTTATTATTTTTTTTTAATTTTTAATTTGATTTTTTTACTAATATTAAATCATTGAGATATCCCCTTGATAAGCTCTGCACTAATGATGTTTTTAGTATCCTAAGTCAGTCATGAAGATATTTACTTTTTAGAATTTAGTTTGTAAGATTAAGTTGATCAATATAGATAAGTTTATGAATTTACATTCATATGTGCTTACATAACATAATAGCATTACACAAATACCAAACTAATGTGACTAAACATATACTTTATTTTATTCATGTGTGAAATCATAAATGCTATTGTTGTTAGATTGTAGAATACAATCCATAGCCACTTTTGATTCATTTGTAGTCATATCATCCATAGCCACATGTGATTACCAGTGCAACCCATTTACTTTAAAAGGTGCTTTCTTTAAACGAGTTGGGAAAAAATCAGTCCACTAGTTCACCGGTTAGTAAATAGTTTGAGTTGAGATAAATAAAAAGTAATAAAATTTAGTAAAAATATTTAAATACAATTTAAATTTGATGAAAAAGGTGCTTTCTTTAAACGAGTTGGGAAAAAATCAGTCCACTAGTTCACCGGTTAATAAATAGTTTGAGTTGAGATAAATGAAAAGTAATAAAATTTAGTAAAATTTAAATACAATTTAAATTTGATGAAAAAATTAGTCAGTAAATAATAATTTAGTTAATATAGATAATATGACCCAATAATGTATAACATATGAATGTTAATTGATGTAAATACAGTTAGTATAGTTAAAAGAAAAATAATATCCAACAGTCGAATGAAGAAGTGAGTAAATAAAAAGATGCAAAATTGACAAATTCCAACAAACATTTTTAGTTTTTTCTTCCTTCCGTTTTTAGTTAAAATATACATTAACTATTATACATTTAAAAATTTTTTTTTGGTAAAAAAGATGATTTCACTTCTTTGTCTAAAACCCCAAGTAATATAAATAGTCTTTCTCAACATAATCTTTTACCACTAAGCCAACTCGAACTCATGTGGCGGTAGTTACAGCCGCAACTCTTTATCACTGGGCCAACTTGACGTTGATAAACATAAAAAAAATTGTCATATAACTACTCTTTCTGTTTCAGATTACTTGTTGTTATGATGTTTAAAATTTATTTTATTTTAAATATTGTTTTAGGTTTTTTATGCATCAATGTGTTAGTTTTTCCAATTTTATCTTTATTTTTCAGTTTATCAATTAACATAATCAAATAAAATAATATAATAGTTAGAAATAAAACATAAAATTTAATGATCTTTTAATATATATCAAAATATCTACAAAAACATATAAAATAAAAGGGATGGAGTATAATATCAGAATTTAAATAGTCCACCGTTCAATCTTCTTCCAAGATTCTTGCGCAAAGATGACATTGTGCAAGAATGACAGGGATAAACTGAGATATATCATATATTGTCTATACTTTTAAATGTTAAGAAAAAAAACTCTATCAGAAGAAGTTACCATCGAAGATGATGATATCTGTTTTTGTTCCATCATTTCCGAACTATTTTCAAATTTATTTTGCGGCTGAGTAGAGCATTTCCTAAATTTCGTAACGAGAATATTATACCACGAGGCAGTTTTAAGTTTTTAATAACACAATGACAGTTTCTTCTACAGAGACACTTTTTACTAACTTATTACGTTTCATTTAGCTTTTACAGTTAAAACAGAACTACATTGTAAATAGTAGGACCCACTATCATCTCTTTCTTATTTTTCTCTTTCTTCTTTGTTATCTTCTTCTGACATTCAATATTTTTTTTATAAAACTAGTATGCTTCTTCAAAGTTTTTGTTCAATAAATCTTATATTTAATCATTATCTCTATTTTTTTTGTTTATCTTTTAAGATATGTCGAGCTTCATTTCTGATGGTGGTGTAACGGTGATTATACGACGGCGACGGCGGGGATCGTTTCAAACTCAGCCATTGTGTCTTTATCTTCTTGGGTTGCCATGTTCTGTTGTTGCTCTGAAATCGCTGGTGAATCTTAGCTAGCTCAATCTCCAAATCACTACGTTTGTCAATCTCGTGGTGTCACACGGTGATGAATTTGGTCCGTCGCGTTCTCACATCGACTCAATCCTCTGTGTCGTGTCTTAGTTCTTGCTTCCTAATCGTAATTCATTATCTTCGTTTTCCTCTGGCATGCTTTTCAACTGTCATGTAAAGCTTCAGAGCAACAATGGTTAATTTTAGTGTTTTTGCACCTTCGGTCCCTTAACTTTTATACCATTCGATTTTAACTCCAATATTATTTAAACGTGTAAATTTCTTTTCAAATTCTTCAACAAACTTTTGAATTAGTATTTTAGCCTCTATCATATATAAATGAATACACAGTTAGAATATATACAGAAAATGTAGCCTAAAATAAAATAAATGAAATAAAACAAGATACTCAAAATCATTAAAATCTTAAGATATTATAAAGTCTTTATTCACTTAATTTTCACATGAATTACTTATTTTTATGCTCAACGATTGTAGTTGATATTAGACGATATTGGTCGTTCAAATATTCAAACTTGCAAATGAATGATAAAACGTATTCGGTGTACAAATGAGCCGGTGTACATAAGAGTTTTTATGAAATATTGTACATGTGGACAATAAAACATATGTGTACACATTGACGATATAACATCATAAAATATTATAGAGTCTTGAATCACTTACGTTTCACATATTTGGTGTAGAAACCTATTTTTCTGTACAAATAATGAAGCTTGCAAATGTAACAAATTTATCAAATCTACAGGTGAATCATTACACAAGTTTTATCAGTGTACATGTTTATTATTGTACATATGGATAATGAAATATGTATGTACAAAATGACATGAACATAGAAATATTCAAGAATCATCGTACGTGTTGATAACATAATGCTAAATGCATCTAAACAACAACTATACTCAAAATCATAAGATTATCAAATATCATAATTTGAACAATGTACAGATAAATCGTTGTACATGTGATTTTCTTGCATAATGTTGTACATGTGGACACTGAAATATATGTGTACACTTTCACGATATTTGACACACTGAATACGTTACAAGTATCATTCCCTGAACTAAATTAATATTAATGTCTCTTAAAATTATATATATTTATCAAATTTTATTTTAAAAATTTGTAGTTCTAAACTCATATGTGATTAATCTTTGTTTTTGTTTAGCTTTTTTGGTCTAGATCTACTACCAAACTTATATTTTTGAATTCTCAAGGATTACATTTTACTAAATAGGTGTACATGTCAATCATTACATAAGTTAAGTGATGTACATGTGAATTCTTAAAACAAATTTTTTGTAAAACCTTGTTTCCATTCTATATACGCCACTATTAGATGTTTTAATAGACTATTAATCATGTATACATGATGCTTTTTGACTGTGTGATATGTATATAGAATGGAAACAAAGTTTTATCGAATTTTGCAATCTAAGTCAAACTTTCCAAATTTAGCTTTCATTGCATATGTATGTGTGCATGTGAAATCTTTTTCCACATACCTCCTCACATCAACCTGTTTCAATATGAAGGTATGCTTCAGTGTAAAAAAAAATGTTATTTTTATGTACAAATTTTTGGTGTACATTTTGTGAAGTGTACACGTGTACATCGAAAATGAACCAACATATGTAAAGAAGTTGTACACATATATGTTGATTGCCGGTTGTTTACTAAAAATACAAAAAATACATAACAAATAGATCAAGTAAACTTGAAGATGGTGTACATGACAATAGGTGCACACATGATTTTATGTGTTATTCATATCTAATAATTATTGTCTTTTGATTTTAGTTTATTTAATTAATAATGCAGTTAACAATGTGCATATGTGTGATCAATTACATTAATAAAGGGTTGTAGTACATATTTGGTTAATTTTGGGTTAAATCAAAGAGTCAATTGTTTATTTTGAAAGTTTGGAGATAAAAATGAAAGAAATAAAAAAACAAGGACCAATCGTGTAATTAAAAGTTTGAGACAAATCGGTAAATAAGCATGAATTGGAGGATCAAATGTGCAAATAATCAAAATTTGACCATTGTTGCTCTAATCAAGCTTCTCTTCGAGCGATGAAATGACAATGACAATTTTGGCAAGCACAACTCCGGTTACGAGCATGACAACCACAACAAGGAGGAGACAACTTGACTTTGACGTGAATTGCAGTAGAGCTCTGTCGAAATGGATCTCGCGGTTTGAACTCGAACGGAACTCTCCGACTGCTCCGTCACGTATTGCTTATTTAATCGAAAATAGAGCTCTTCAGAAGCTTGCGATGATGATGTGTCCCTCACCACCCATTTTTTGCAAGATTAAATTATTGTTGATGTCTGCTAAAAAATGGTGAAGAAGATGACATTAATGTGTGGGTCCTACTAACTCTATTTTAGTTACGTTCTAGTTAGAAATAATGGAAAAAGCTAAGAAAAAGTGCTCTAGGAGTAGAAAATGTCTTATAGTATCATAAAAACTCAAAAACTGTCTTAGAGTGTAAATCACTCTTTCGTAACCAATTTACGTTATCAATCATGAACTTAAATCTACAGTTGAACTATTACATCATTCGTATGTCCAATCAGGTCTATAATGTACATGTTTTTTTTTTGTAAAAAATATATACATTGTCCCGACATAACACTATGACCTGTAATTTTTTTTTAATCAAT